>CAIGQW010053352.1:1070703-1089945 GCA_903798125.1 Danio choprae
TTCTTCTGTTTAACCCTCTCTTTATTCGAGAGGCAAAAGGAAAAAAGCTCCTACTTTTCTCTCTTTCACGTCTGTTGTCAAGGCAACGTGATTCAGTCAATAGCCAGCTGCACTCCTCGCACGAGTCATTGGTGTTGTTGTCTACTATTAGTTAATACGTTGTGATCCAACACAAAAGGGTTGTCTCTATTCAATGGGGTTTTAGGAAACATATGTACTTTTTATATAAAGCATAAGGTCAATGTCAGATAATTGCTACAAATAAAGAATTTGCAATGCAATTAAGCAGGGGAAAATAATCTATTGTGACGCAACCACCCTAATTGAGGTATATATGGAGATCATGGGCAGGCAGCGCAAGTCGATCACCGCATGCTTGGTTTAGATGATGATGTCACCTGTTTTGGCTGTGTTTTGCTGGAGTTTGAGCGCCCTCTTGGGGCAGACATGCGCAGTGGACTTTGTCTGATGCTACAGACACTCATCTATCATTTCAGAGGATCACAAAGGAGTTTAGCAGTAGTGGGTTTATTTGTATAGTGCATCATACTACTTCTGTTTTCTTTATCGACTCAAGTATACACTTTTTATTTATTGATATTTGGTTTTATAGTTATGTCGAATAAGACGTAAGGTTATGCAGGGAAAGACCGTTACGGAGGGGTGAGGTGTAGAAAGTGAGACGGGAAAGATGAGAAGGAAGGGAGTTTATGAAATTGATAAAAGCGAGCATATTGGGAGACTGTATAGGAATGTAAAAGGGAAAGTGAGAATGTCTGGGATGCATAAGTATGGTGGTTTGCTAATACAGTTAGTGTAATGTAAGAGTTTTATTTGACTAAAGCCCAAATGACGTCATTCTAATGTGACACATTTGTTCCTTTCTTTCATTTTTTTTTTCCATCCGTTGTTAAATTAGTCATCCCTTATTACAGTTTAGTGTCCCACCAGCAGTGTTTATATGTACATTAAAAGAATAATTCACCAATTTTACATTTTTAGAGATTTGGTGTTGTCCTACAGTAGTTCTGTGTTCCCTTCTTTTTATCTGGAAGAGAGGATACATTAATACTTTTATTTAACCTTTTATTTTTCCTTATCCTTTTTTGAGCAAAATATCAAAGGTTTGTCCCTTGTAATATCTTGTGTATTCCAAGTGTTCTCTCGCTATACAATAGGGTTTGGTGAAAAATACAAAACCCTTTTTTTTTACTAACTTACAAAAATCTATTAAGTAAATTAGTCTTTATGCATGACTATTCAATTCAGTTCATCTTTATTTCTATAGGTCTTTTACAATGTAGGTTGTGTCAAAGCTTAACATAGAAGTTCTAGTAAATTGAAACTGTCAGTCCAGTTTTCAGAGTTGAATTTCAGTTTAGTTCATTTCAGTGTGGTTTATTTTTCACTGCTGAAAGTCCAAACACCAAAGAGCAAATCTATTGATGTTCAGCTCCACAAGTCCCAAAAACCAAGCAAGCCAGTGGCGATAGTGGCGAGGAGCAAACTTCACTAAATGACAAAAACCTCAAGAGAAACCAGGCTCAGTTGGGCACGACCATTTCTCCTCTGGCCAAACTTCCTGTGCAGAGCTGCAGTCTAGGCGCCGGAGGCAGGAGAACGCTGGATGTCCATTGTGGCGAAGCCACAGATGTGAGTAGGTCACTGGTGGGTGTTCAGGCTGACCCACAGGATCAATGCGGAGACTCGTCTGTCACTGGGGTCTTTCAGGAATCAGTCTCATGCTCTCCACTTCTCCATGATTGCCACAGCATCTGCTCAGGATACGGCCTGGTCTAGGATTATGGAGATTTCAGAATAATGAAAAACAGACTAACATAACCGTAGATGCCATTCAAATTATAATTTTTTCAAAAATTATGGTATGATTTGTTGAAATTCTTGTATTTTGCTGTGAAAATATTCAAACATTGTAGTTCACATTTGACTCACTCTAGGAATTGCAAACAATTCAAGATTAATAAAACACGAAAATAATCTATTCATGAGAACAAAAAGAAACCATGTCCATATAGTTAGTTCATGGAGTTGAGTATCTCCATAACAGAACTCGGGTTGCCAGAATCAAAGTTTGCCAATAAATGCAATCATTTTTTTATTTTTTTTGCAAGAAAAAAATCAGAAAATTTTATTCTGTGTGAATCAAAGTCAACTGCCACAATAAATGAGCTAGAAATGCCTCCAAAAATGTAAAACATTGGTCAAAAATGTACATTTACACACAAATGGTAACTGAGAGGCACTTCGAGATGCCTTGCTTGCTTTTTTTTTTTTTTTAAGCTCAATTGTCAGATATTGTCAGATATTAAAGGCAGTGAAGGACACGTCTATGCTGCCTTCAAAATTCAATCACAAGAATAACCTTTAGAGACAGAAAATGAAGCAGAATTTGGATTCGGTCGTGTCTTGCTGCCTTCACGTCTTGGAATGCTCCCTCCGAAGACATCATTTTAGAGCTTTTGGGCATAGCCATTGTCAAAGGCAAAACGATTGGTCATTGCAAGAAACTGAACATTATTTACAATTTTTATTCCACGCCATCAGTAAGCAGTGTTGACCAAAGGTGGTAATGGTCTAAATAATGTTCCATTTCTTGCATAGACTTACTGTTATGCATGCACATGTTCTTTCTAAAACTGAAAGAGTCAGAAGTCACTAACTTAAATTTGTTATTCACCAAGGACCGCAGTTTCATCTAAAAATTTTTCCTTAGTGATTAACAGTTTTATTGATTCTTAAGTAAAATATAGAATAGAATACAGAATCGAACGTTTAGCCTGTTAACAAACCCAAACAAACTAGTCCCCACCTAAGGGATTGCGGTCACAACTTGGCTATAATTAAATGCGATTAAAACCTTCGATATACAAAATTCAGAAAGTGCATGGTAAAAAAGAATAAATGAAAATAAATGAGGTGAATAAATTAAATCTGTCCGTATAAACCCATCAAATTTACACACTCATTATTTCTTACTCATTGTAATCGTTGACCTATCTTCAAATAGTTTAAGCACTTGGACCAGTTTTCTATAGTTTAAGTATACTTTGTCTGCTTATCACATTTTCTTTTTTCAAAAGCAGCCACTCTGGCTAATTTTACTACACACTGCTGAAAGGAAGGGGAGTCCTCTGGTAATAAAGCTGAGGGCCACCTGGCTATTGGGAGATAGAAGGCAGAGAACCAACAAACTTTTAAATGATTTTAATAATGAAATAATAAACAAACAGACTGCCACCAAACTGAAACCAAAAGCAAAACTTAGTGTCCAGGCCTGGTCCTCTCTCATCTTCCATTGCTGTCTCTCCTCCTTTTATCATCCAGAGCTCCTCAGTGGGACTCAAGGCCAGCCTCGCTTCGTTCCCACAGCTCTCGATCCGGGCCCACTCGCTATACCTCTGATTTCCAGATCCTGAGAATTATTTGTCTGCCAATCAGTAAGCTGGTTTGAACCCAAGCTAAAAATCTTTTCTTAAAATTCTACTGAAAGTAAATGGTCCCTTAAATCTAGCATAGCATCAGGGTAAATAAAAAAAAAAAGTTTTCTTTTTTTTCTTTTTTCCAGTGTACAATTCCTATAAATTTAACTAATTATCTGAACAGAGCTACTAAAATATTGTTGAGCTCCTTTAGTCACAACTCCGCTATGAAACATACATTTAATGTCTATCTATATACTGTACTGTGCAAAAGTCTTAGGCCCCCAGTTACATTTGTTGTTTTAGTGAGGGTATAAGGACATTTTATATTACTTCTCATTGTCTTTATCAAAATACAACCAGAAAATACAGGTTCTAGTTGGATTTTTTGGGTCTTGTTTAAGACATATGAAGGAAAGAGGTAGAGAAAGATGGAGGAATGAATGAAAAATACTGGAGTTTCTGTCTTGGTTTGATAGAGCTATTGTCAATATGGCCTGAATTGATGTGATTGTGAATGCTGAAAAGTACAGATAGATTTGTTATTTGTCATGTAATTCCTATTGACAATGACAATGATCCCAAACACACTGCTAGTGTAATGAAATCCTATTTGGAGAGAACAATAGCAGATGAAACAAAGACAGTCATGAAATGGCCTCCACAGAGTCCAGACCTGAATATTATATATAGTATGTATAGGCCAGGGGTGCCCAAACTCGGTCCTGGAGGGCCGGTGTCCTGCAAAGTTTAATTCAAACCCCAATCAGACACACCTGGGCTAGCTAATCAAGCTCTTGCAGGTGTGTTGAGGCAACTTAGAGCTAAAAATCTGCAGGACACCAGCCCTCCAAGACCAAGTTTGGACATCC
Source organism: Danio choprae (assembly GCA_903798125.1). Lineage (NCBI taxonomy): Eukaryota > Metazoa > Chordata > Actinopteri > Cypriniformes > Danionidae > Danio > Danio choprae. The sequence goes on from CAIGQW010053352.1 coordinate 1,075,016, forward strand.
CTGGTATTGGCAATATATTATAGACAGTATGAGATTCACCTGGAGAAAAAAAGAAAGATGGAACATGCTAAATCTAAGGAGGAACTCTTGGAAATGCTGGAAAAAAAATGCTTGATATTAAATAACACATAATTTCAGAAAAGACTATCAAAAATGTTCAAGCTGTTTGGTGCTAAAGAGGTCATGTTAAACACACTTTTGATGCTAGTCTTTTGATTCTGAATATTGTGTACATATTTCCCATATTTTCTGTTTGTACTGTATATTAAAAGTATAGTTTACCTAAAAGTAATGACCCTGCACTTGCCTCATACCTCTTAGGCTCCCAAAGCTGGTGGTGGCCTAAGACTTTTGCACATTACTGCACATGTAGGCCAATATGAATCCACTTAGGATGCCCATCTGTGTTACCTTTAACCTGGAGGTGTTTCTTTCACTCCTTCCCATTCTTCTTTTGCCGCCAGGGCTTAGTGCAATCACATGCCCCTTTGCTCGGGCTGATAGGCGGCATTTAGGCAGAAAGCGATTGGATTGGTGAATGCAGTTTACAGTGGGGCTACTGATTCAGGGCGATTAAGAAATTCCCCCCTTCAACAGGCGTCTCATGTGACTGGCCTACTAAATGCTGCTTACCCCGCGTGCAGGGCCAGGCCTCTCTGAAGACCCCTTTCATTCGCAGCGCACCTGCGAGGAGAGAGGAGAGGCAGTGTTCGCCCTCTCTCTTTATCCGCATCCCTCTCTCGCTCACCCGCTCTTTCTCTCCCGGTGGGTTTTGAGCGAGTGCTTTTGGGGGATGTAGTGCAGGCGACTCTCAATGTTCTCGCGGGTGGTTTATTTCGCCAACATGTTTGGCTTGAGGAGTTCAGGTGGGAGTTACGAGAAACTCAACGAACAGTTTGATCTGGACACGCCCTTCTTTCAGGTTTGTTTCACAGGGGGGCAAAGGGAATGCTGGGCTTTTGTTTCATTTTGTTCATTTATATATTAAGTGGCATCAGTAACATTCATGCTCTGGAAGATGCACAGTGGGAAGTTTGAGATATATAATATTCACAATTGGAACTTTTTTTGGGGGTAACATTTTAGTGTATTCCACTGTTAACCAGTGACTTATTGTCTGTCTATTTTTAAGATATTGGCTGTTTATTAAGTACATATTCTGCATGATCTTATTCTACAGTACATTCCTAATCCTACCCAAAACCTAAACCCAACTACTACCTTAATAACTATTAATAAGCAGCAAATTAGGAGTTTATTGAGCTAAAGTTAATGTTTTCTTAATAGAGTTGTAACTTTTGAAATAGTCTTACTTTTTGTCACATTTAAAAATTGCGCAAAAGAAATTGAGATGTGTAATTATCACTTTTACAACTTTTCTTCTGTCGCAATCAAATATTGTAATTGTTTTTAGTCATCCATAATTATTTTTAGATCATAATAATGCAGTTTTTGATATTTTAATGTGCTTGGTGATATAATAACTTAATCAAAATTTCATATCTGCTTATTTTATTCCTCCATGGAAATTTGAAATTATTATTTTGTTAAATAGATCACCTGATTTAATTAATAATATTAAATATACATATATATTCAGCTTGACTTAAATAGGGTCCAAGATCTTCAAACTTCCCCATCTGGCTTTATAAGGGTGCTTTAGAGCCCTTTCCATAGTAAAATATGCCAATAGGTATTAAAAAATAAAAAAATAAATATATATAGAAAGAACTTTTTTTTTTTTTTTTTTTTTCAACTGGCGACATGTCTTTAACCTGATGCCTGAATTTGGATGATGTGACAGTTTTTTTTACTAATGGTGTTGTTGAATTCCTCACAGTTCTTGGTTTTTTAGGGATGCTTTAGAAACATTCTCACAGTAAAATATGCCAGGAGGGATTTAAAATGCAAAACAAAGTAATGTTTTTTTAAATAGTAAAATGCATTTACTATTGTGCTGATTTGCACAATTTAAATGATCTGCAATGGCCTTTTTGTTTTATTTCTGGGAATATTGCATTTCTCTTCAAAGATATTCACAGTCCCAGCCTATTTTGGGGGGTCATTTTAGAAACATTCCCACAGTGATTAATGGGGATTAAAAATTAAGAAAAGAAAAAAAGCTAATCTAATTATGTAAAATTTGGTAAATAGTTAAACTTTGTTAAAACATTTGCTTACCATCATTTACTTGTTTGTTGTTCCCAAGAACATTGAGGTGCTTATACAGACAATCACATAAATACCACATTACATATCTCATAAGTTCCATTTTTACTTTTTTGTCTAGGTAACACGTCAGATCCATGAACATGAGCAGGAAAATGAGCTCCGAGAGCAGATGTCGGGTTATAAACGCATGCGACGGCAACACCAGAAGCAGCTGATCGCTCTGGAGAACAAGCTGAAGGCAGAGATGGACGAACACAGACTAAAACTTCAGAAAGAACTGGAAACCCACGCCAATAATGCCTTCATCGAGCTGGAGAAACTCGCCAAGAAGCACGCCATCCAAACAGACAAAGAAGTGGGTGATTTTTCTTTATTCTCCAGCTCAAACTCGACAGTTTATGCTATAGTTGCTTACCAGTCAAATGCAGAGTCCGTTAAAAGTAGCATGATGTTGACTAGTGATTGATGTTATTCAGAATGAGTGTTTTGGGACTTGTATTATTAATGTTCAATTCAGTATTGTCAAAATTAAATTAGTTCAAAAGTTCAAGCAGGTCACGTGAAAACAATCCAGGTTTATTATTATGCTGTTCTATATTGCATGTTAAATATGTAAATAGCCAAGGGATGCTCACTAATTATTCATGCAGCATATGTTGATGAGTATGTTAATGAAACTGGATATGAAATTCTTGAATATTTTTTGTCATTTTCTTCAAAACTTGGTTTAACAGTGGAAAGAAGTGATGTATTGAATGTCCGATGCTAATAATGGTACATTTTATTTAGATGAAAACTCTGTCGGCTGATGAGAAGAAGTTTCAGCAGCAGATCGTGGCCCAACAGAAGAAAGAGCTCACCACCTTCCTCGACAACCAGAAGAAGCAGTACAAGCTGTGCAAGGAGAAAATCAAAGAGGTGCTTGTTTAGCTCATCCAAATTAACATTATACTTAAGGCGCTTTTTCACTGTCAGACCAAATGGTTCTGTTTGCTTAATCGTTCTATTTTGTGCTGATCTGGTCAATCAGCACAGAAGCGGTTTCATTTTATTTTTTTGATATTTACTTCCAGTTTTGGAAACCCTAGTGACGAACAGTATGGTGACGTCATGAGCACACATGCTTTTCCAGTCCTGCATGGTTTTCTAATGGTACCTAGAATTCCAGGCTAGGAATGGTTTGTAATCATGCCTTTCCATTCCAGGCTTATGTGGACACCCAACTGGAACAGTTCTTGACTGTTCTTAGAACGCTTCAGCACAATAGTGGAAAAGCGTCTTTAAATTTACACTATTTACTAATTCTAAATCTTCTTTCAACCTATATGTACATTCATAAATGACTTTTGTTTTGTTAGACATATCAAGCAGTTTAATTTATTTTTCTACTTATTCTATTATTTTGCACTCCATTCATGTCCTTTAGAAAATCATTTATGGTCCAGACATTTTCCAAGTTCTACCATACAGCGCATTACTTTAATGTAGCTTTGCATAGGAAAATGTCACAATATAGGAGAAAAGTTTATTGGCTTACAAGTAGACAATGTTTTCGGATTTCATTGAGGGGAGGGTCTATGGGTGAGTGCAACACTGCTTCCCAAATGGCACACTATGCACTTATACACTATGTACTTATGCACTTACACACTCAACAGCATAATATGATATATGAATTTAGTGTCATGCCAAATGGAACACTAATGTTTTTTTTACAAACCGGAAATGCAAACCGTTTCCCTGATGACGTTTGATTGTTGCCAAAGTCGTGAAATAAATGACCAAACTACCAAATAGTACCTGCCATGAGTATAACCGTATACAGCATAATCACCTATGTGGGAGAATTTTGCTTTCACAATGCAAAATAAATAATCCAATGTCACTGCCCGATAGCTCTACCCCTTCCATTATGTGAGCAAGTCTGCGGGCATGAAGTGTCCAACGTTCCACACTTATTTTTAACGATTAAATAAATGCTTCATCCGGGTATTTAAAGTGCACTTATAACCAAAAGAATATTTCAGTGTGAATGCACTACTTGCACTATTTATACTACAAAATAGTATAATAGTGCATACGTATGCGATTTGGGACGCACCTTATGTATGGGCCGTTTTTGATCTTTTGATCTCATATTGCATGTAAGCTCCTGTAATGTATGTTTTACATATGAATATGAAGGGAGGCAATGGAAAACAACACAGAGCTTTTGTTCTGGTCTGATAGTTGCAAAACTATACCAAACACTGTGAGTTTGTGGTAAAATCAGAGCTAATAAGAGTTTTCTTTTCAACACGGGCTCAATGGAAATATGTGCTTCAGCCTACACATTAATGAAACCAGTTTATTATTGCAGTTTATTGGTAAAATAAATGCTACCGGTCAGTATGAAGCCAACAACTTTAGTTCCTTTTCTCATTGATGATATTTACAGGGACATGACGAATAAAGGATTGTTTTTATGCAGTTCTTTGCACAACACCAAATAAATACCACAATACTTAATTGTGTCTATGATTTGCAATCAAATACATTTGCCTCCCCTATTTATCTCCATATTGGACAACTTTTCTGCTGTGGTCAGTTTGTTCGGTAGTGCACTTTGTACAGTGTTATACTTGTGATGCAGAGTGCTTGGGTTTGAGTCCGGTGAAGCACAAGGTAAAATCAAAGTAAAACTATGTAGTCGCAGTGCACTTTTATTTATTTATTTTTCCTTTACGTTTGCTTTTGAAAAGCCTATTGTTTGGGTTTAGGGAAGAATTTAGGTCAGTGGTTCGCTAGATATATACGACAAGCCTTGCCTTCTTGTGTACATGTAAAAGAAGGATGTGTATCTGATACATTCAACAAAACATACCGTAAGTAGCGCATTTCAGATTGGTAAAAATGTAGACAGCGCCCTCTAGTGGATTTAAAATCTGGAACTTGCAATGAAACATTCCTGTTTTGCAAAAATTCAGGCTGACGCACTTATTTCCAATGAGCTCAGGCTGTTTTCCATATATTCTTTGTATAAATGATGAGGTAATACATTTTTTGGGTGAACTATCCCTTTAATATCACATATAAAATCAGGTGATGGGGTAAAGAGACCTAACATCATCTCTTCTTTCAAGTCCTTCCATCATGGTGTCTGTGTTTGCTTGTCCAGGAGATGAGTGAAGACCACAGCACCCCTAAGAAGGAGAAGCAGGAGAGGCTATCCAAGCACAAGGAGAACATCCAGCACTCTCAGGCTGAAGAAGAGGCTCAGCTCCTGGGTCAGCAGAGGGCTTTCTATGACCGAAACTGCAGGGCCTTCAAACGCAAGATCATGATCAAGAGGCACGAGTTTGAGCAGGAGCAGTTACGAGAGGTGTGCAATTGAAAGGCTTAGTCCTATTTTAAATAAAAGACACATATATACGCTACTGTTCACAAATTGTGCGCCACTTTTATGTAACAAGTATGCATTAGATTGATCAAAAGTCTTAGTACTGACTTATACACAATTACAAAACATTTCAAATGAGTGCTGTTCTTTTATATTGATCTTAAAATCTTGAAAAAAAGTACGCATTTTGACTCAAAATGAGCACATTGTAATGAAAGTCACACTGAAGACCTGAAGAATGTCATTCTAAAATATATTAAGATGTAAATATTTTAAATTGTACAAATATTTTACAGTAGTTTACAGCGTTTGATCAAAAAAATGCAGTCTTGGCGAGTGTAACAGATCTAATACTCCCCCCCCCCCCCCCCACCCCCTAAAAAATGTCTTTCTTTTACTTTAATAACAAGAACAAGCATGTACAGTTTAATTTTACAACAAAAAAACTCACATTCCTTAACAAGAAGGATTAAACTAGAAAATAAAATAATAAATAAATCAATAGAAGACAAAAGGGAGGAGATGATACATAATGATCAATTTACAAACAAATATATTTTTCCAGATTTTGTTATTAACAAAAGTTATGCACTTTTAGTACAGAAAATACATGTATGCAAACATGTTAAAGGAGGAGAATATATTAACCATTTTTATCTTAGATATCACATTTATAAACATTGTAATCTCTTTTTTCTAGCATAATGAAGAGAGGCTTGCATTTGTGAATGTAAAATTTACAGAGCAATAGAATAAAGTTTATAATAAATTCAGCATCTTTTAAAGAGCTATCCGTAACATAATAACCCAAAAGCACATGTGTATAAGACAAGGAATTTTTTTTTATAATATTACAAGCAATGAAAGCTTTAACATGAATCCAGAAATGTTGAGTATATTGGCAGGGCCAACATAAATGTGAAATAGTTTCATTAAAGTATTTAAAAAAACAGCATCTTAATTCAATATCAATTTTACATTTTTGTAGGAAAGCTTTTGTATTGTAAATCTATGAATTAATTTAAATTTGATTATTTGTAAGGACAACTTTTTTAAGGTAATGACCATACTTGAGTCCAATTTACATTTATTAAAGATATTGTTCCAGTAAAACAAATAGCATAAGTCATAGAAGTACTAAAAATGTCAGATTTCATCATCTGAAGGGTTTTCCTTGGGATAATGCATAATTTGAACCAGTTCTCAGGGTTTGACAACTCTTTTTCAATTAATCTGATTTGAAATAAGTAATGCAGCAATGTGCTAATCTCTTAATCTACGGTTAGTGCGTTAATCGGCAGGAAACAGGAAGTATTTTCGGATCTAAACCCATAAATGGTCAAACGTGATGCCTAATCCAGTAGTTTACAATCATGGCCCAAATTTTGCATGTCTTCATCATTTGACACACTTAGTTCTGTCTTAAAGCCTCTATCGCTTTAACTGAACCACTTTCATATCACCATAATTGTGAACCACTTGCATATCAACACTACCTTATTTCAGTGCTTCATTTGGATGTATTTAGATTTTTTTTTAACAAATTGTACCTTTTCTTAAAGGGATAGTACACCAAAAGAAAATGAAAGTTCTGTCAGTATTTACTCGCTCTGGACTTCGATTAAAACCAATTTGAGCTTGTTTTTTTCTGTTGATTGATTTTTCTGTTTCTATTGACTCCCATAGTATTTCATTTTTCCTTCTATGAGTGTCAATGAATGTCCAACATTCTTTAAAATATCTTCTTTTGTGGAAAAAAAAGTAAATGATAACAAATTTCATTTTTGGGTGAACCATTCCCTTTAATAAAGCTTTCAATATCAGTGTTATTGATATTGTTTGGTTAGATTGAAGCCATGTTGTACAACTCATCCGACACCAGAATGTCTTGATCAGACGCATGAAAAGTCCATTACATTTATGTTATACATTTATGCTCAGTATCTGGGCCATAGCTAGTTATTAAAATATCATAAGGTACTTTATGATGGATTATGCTGAATTGTAATAGCACTTACAGAACTTGCTGTTTTGTTCAGCTGATTGCTTGTATTGTTCTCCTCATTTGTAGGTGAATTTAAATTAAAGTGTATGCTAAATGGTTAAATGTAAAACAAAAAAGAATGTAATAACACCAACAACCTGGCAACCACCAACAACACTAGTACTGTGTTTGTAACTTAATACAGGCAACTCATTTTCACAATCAATTTATTAATAGACCCTTTTCACATTTTCTCAGCAGCGAAAGTCATCATAGTTGGGTAAAGTTAGAGAGCAGTTAATAGAAGAGTACCACGAATACATTTTTAGGGTTTTTTCCATTCCAATTTGCTCAAATAAAAAAATAAAAAAACCTCCATTAAAGTGCTATCATGACTTTAGAGAAAGGAAATAAACAATGTGAGACTGTTTACGGCAGCTAGAAGAGAGAACAATAGCTATGTTTCCATCCACCTGTTTTTATGCGAATTTTGAATATGCGCATAAAAATGTTGATGGAAATGCCAAGATGCGCATACATTTTGAAAATGCGCATAAAAACGTATGCGCTTAACTGAGTAGGATAAACTTTTTATTTGATAAGAAGAAAATGCGCATAAACTACAATGGAAACACATTTACCGAACAAATTCCAGTATGCACATTACAAAAATTCATGTGATTTTGTTATAAGAGATCATGTGATAATAGAAATGTATGGGAATGGACAAACCAGTAGGCTCACCACATTGTAAAACTTCTAAAACACCTTAACCATTTCAGTATGAGTGTTATTATATTATTAATTACCTCCAGAACTGTTAGGAGCCTCTGTGCTCTGCGTCTCACATCTTCAAACGCCACCATGCGTTCATTGCATGTCAGCATCATCTTCTGAGGCGCATGTAATTTATTAAATAAAGAAAAGATTCCCGCAGCTTCTCCTACCGCAGAAAATTCAATTTTTATTCTTGATATTTGGTGCCAGTTAATCAGAAAATGAATATTTTGTTCTCTTTGACTCATTAGATTAAATGTTGCTTTATTTGCACGTCTTTTATGCAATATTCCAGTTTTGCGCATAAATTTAATTCGCATGTTTGGATGGAAACAAAGCTAATGTCAAAATGTACTGTTCATAGACGCTGCAATAAAAAAAACCCACCTTGCATAAGCTTTAACTTTTATGCAAGAATTATATAATACAAAGTATAGCTTTATAAATGTACAAACATTTTTAAAAAAAATCTAAATATTAAAAACTTTTGAGGATTTAAGATGTTGATGGCCGTTAAACACATCATCGCCATCTTAAAAGGTCAATCAATCAATCAATTTTTATTTTTTTAAAGCACTTTACACAATGAAACACTCACAAAATGAAGTAAAGTGCTGTACAGAAGACTAAAACTCATACATATACGCATATAGTTTGTAAAAATGTAGTTATTAACTGGTTGGTTTATTTAGAGGCAGTGTTTTTGGAACAACAACTGAATTAAACAATATAATTTTAATTAAAGCTAACGCAGCATTGATTTCTGTCTGTTTGCCTATCAGGAGCTGAATAAGAAGAAAACCCAGAAGGAAATGGAGCACGCCATGTTGATCAGACAAGACGAGTCGACCCAAGAACTTGAACACAGACAGCTGAAGACGCTACAGAAACTGCGCATGGATCTGATCCGACTGCAGCACCAAACAGAACTGGAGAACCAAATCGAATACAACAACCGAAGAGAACGAGAACTGCACAGGAAACATGTGCTCGAACTTCGGCAGCAGCCCAAGAACCTCAAGGTACCACCAGTTCTGGAGAAGCGTTCATTACTTTGCTATATATAGTGTGAATTTAACCTATATAAAACATCTATGCAGGTCTCATCGTTTCTAAGACTGTGGCGGCAAAATTAACCTTGTTTTTATTTTATTTATTTATTTTTTTTTTTTTTTTAAGGAACAGGGTAGATATTACTAACATCTAACTTTAGCAGTTCTGCCAAAACTGATGACGTATTGACATTAATCTGAAAAAAAATATTTAGTATGTCATTGCACTGCACATTCAAATAAAAATGTTTCAGTTTGGTCATTTTAATGTGAACCACATTAAGTGATAGAAGTGTTTTTATTGTTTCTTGTGCAGCTTATGATAATTAAAATATTTAATATTACATATTATTAATGATAAATAATATTAAAATCAAAGGTTCTATCTGTTAATATTATTTAATGGACCAGTGAAGACTTTTTCATTAGCATATTTCAAAACATTATGCATTAACTACTATTACACTACGGGACTGTTGAACACTTGATTCTGATTGACTGATGAACATTCATGCAGTTGCATCATTTTAATAGCATCTAATTATTGGGGGAAGTTACTACTGTGTTACCTTTTTAAATAGAAAAATGCAACAACAAAATAATAATAATAAAAAATTGCATTCCCCCAACTATTCTACACTTTTATTACTACTACTATTAGTAATAGTACTATTACTATGTGAGAGATACTTATCAACTGTAATTACAATAGTGGAGGAATAAAACATAAATAGCTAATATTTATTGTAGATACATAGCCTCTAGGTAAGCCAGTCATCATAAGTTATGGATGATAACTTATGATACGTATGATAACCCCCCCCCCCCCCAAACACACACCAATCATCATCACTTATGACCACCCCACCTCCCTACCACATACACACACACACACAGCAAAACTCAATTACAACAAATGATATATGCATGAATATAATGCCACATTTAATTCATCAGTAAATGTAACAGCATTGTAACTGGAGAAATGGTTCTTCATTTGATTGTTTGTTACTGAAAAAATAACTTTGTTAGTAAAACTGTTTATTTATAATGCTGTTATTCCCATCTCTAGTTATATCACTTCCTTATCCAGTTGGACCTTGTTTGATATATTACCCAAACAGTCCACTAATACAAGACTTATTATATTACTTCTGTCCTAAAAAGGCTGTCAGCTTGTGTTCACAGCACTTTGTTGTTTGTGTCTCCTGCAGGCCATGGAGCTCCAGATAAAGAAACAGTTCCAGGACACGTGTAAAGTCCAGACGAAACAGTACAAGGCCCTTCGGCACCATCAGCTAGAGGTGACCCCCAAAAGCGAGCACAAGACGGTGCTGAAAGCCCTCAAGGATGAGCAGACGCGCAAACTGGCCATTCTGGCCGAGCAGTACGAGCAGAGCATCAACGAAATGATGGCGTCACAGGCGGTGAGTGAAGAAACAACACTGTTAAATGGCATAGAGCCCAGATAGCAGCGTCACTTCAGTTGTTGATCATTTATTTTAGTATTGGTGGGAGATTATTGTAAGAAGTAGACTAAGGGTGCTTTCACACTTGGGTCGATTGCCTGGCCTGAACCCAAGTTCGATTGTCCCCCCTTTCCACCTTCTCAGCTGTTTTGCTTTTACTGAATCTTTTGATTTGGGTAACATACAGAGATGTTAGAGCGCACCCGAGTTTAGAAGACAACATTCACACTAGTTAAACATACCATACTTTGACGTCAGACAAACCCGGTGCGGACCAAAAGTGCTAGTGTGAAAGCACCCTAATAATTGGAATCACATTCAGAAAGTATGTCATGCTTATAATGTGTGTTACAACGGATAGTAAGTTGGAGATCATGCACATCCAGGAGGTTGTTATCACAGAATAACACCCAACAGGCTTAATCGGCTGTTGTATAAAACTAAAGGGCTTTATACTGTGAAAACAACCAATCTGGATGTACTTTATCCCACTTATTACATGGCTACTTGCCACAAAACTTAAAAATTAGACACAAAATATTGTTCTGAGCCCTGATATTCTATTAATTCTTGAATTAAACATAGAAATGAAAACAGCTGATGGAGTATACACTAACCTATGTGTTACTCTGTTCAGGGTTCCCACACTTTTTGAAAGTGCTTGAATGTCAGATATATGAATTCAAGGCTGGTCACTGGTCCTTGAATGAAATTTGAAATGAAATTTGTTTATGGTGTCATTTCAGCAATTGTACTGTGCTGCTGTCAAAAAAAGAAAAGATAATTCTTAATTTAAATATCTTACATTTTGTACAAGAACTATGACAAATAATTAACATTTTATCAATATTTCAGAAACCACATTTGAATATCACCAGTATTGAATTCAGCACATTTTATTAAAGTTCTTTAAACATGACTGTTTGACAAGAAACATTCAAAACATCGTCATCACTCTGACATTTTAATGTAAATATTAAGTGCACGTGAAATGTTAAGTACAGGAAGGACTTTCATGCTGGAGGAATTAAAAAAAGGTGCTTGATTTGAAATTAATGGTGCTTTTAAAAAGTCCTTGAATCTGTTGTTCATAAAAGAGTGGGAACCCTGTCTGTTACAAGATGGTGGCAAACAGTCAAAAAAGCAAAGCTGACAGAAATGAAACTGGCAAAATAAAGTGTAAACTAACCTATATATTATTCATTCACAGTATTCATTTTGTGCCAAACACTCAAAAACTGTGGCCTGACAGACAAGCAGATACATATGAATATATAACTATATAGATTTGAACGTATTCAATGATAGTCAAGGTGGTTCTAAGTTCACGGATGAGTCTGTGTTATTTAGCAGTTGTTATCTCGGAATAACATACCATGGATAGTTGCGACTGACCAATGAGAATCAAGTATTCCTGACAGCCATATAATAATGTACAGAAGAGGTAATATTTTAATAGCGTTTGATGAAGTTTATAGTGTGTAAAGCAGCGTTCACACTGCACTTTTTGCCCCATAGACTTCCATTCATACACATGCAAATGCAGCAGACCGAAAAAGTAAAAGCTTGGTGCATGAGACTGATAGAAGATTAAAATGACCTCTCTGTACAGAAATCTGAAATATGGAGCAATCGCTTGTTTTTATCAGTGTCGCATTGTCTTGTTTTGTCCTGCCCCTTTTGTCCTGCCCTGCATCATCCGACAGAATTTTGCAAGCTCAAACACCAATGTGACCACGACTTAACAGTTCTGGAAGTCAAAAATCCATACATTTTCTCCATTAGGAAACTGATTTTTGACTATTACAATTAAAGTCAATCTTTAAAGACAGACCTACTCTGAGCCTTGAGGTTGTCAATAAATGGCATATGCTATTGTGGAAGCAATTCATCCACAATATTGGTTTTATTTTTAAAATAATAATGTTTAACTGCTGAATTTGTGGTGAAAGACATAACCTGGACTGATGGTGAGCGAATTCCCACCAAAGGAGATATTTAGCCCCTCCCACTCCCGTTAAGCACTGCTAATGTAAATGAGTAAAATAACACAAGGCACAATATGTAAGATTTTTTTTTTTAAAGTAAAATATCCAGAAGCCACTAGAACAGTGTTTTACATTTTGCTAACTTATGTACTTATCCCAAATGTTTTGAAGAATGTTCGAATCCAGAGAATTAAGCAGTTATTATGAAATTAGGACATATTCAGGAGATACTCCCACTTTAGCTTTCACTGCTCATGTAAATGAGTAAAATTACACAATTAAGTCTCCTTACACTATCAAAAGAGTTTCCTACTGTATGATGCTGTACAGTAAAGTTTTTACCAATCTGTTACGATTTAATAAAGTGTCTAGGGAGAGAAAACGTTTAACATTTAGAAAATTATATTATAACTGAAGAAAATGGATGGAAATAAACAAGGACAAACAATCTTAACATTTAATTAGTTTATTCCTCTATAAGGAAAATATGATAAAGCCAACAAAAGAGCATGTAGAGTATGAGCTTTGTACAGTGTTATTTGAAAATAAATGGAAACAATCACAGAAATATAACCAAACCAAAAGTTACAGGGGGGAAAAAAGGAACTAGAGTGGCACCAAAGCAAAGAACTAAATAAAACCAACAGCCACATAAACTAGAACACAAGATCCCCTCTAAACTTACTTAAGAAAATAAAAATGTGAAAAAAGCAACCGAAATCGTCAGCGTAGTCGACGCCAATAAAGTGCCCTCCCTAAAATAATAAACAAAAATACAAAAAGCAGCACTCACCCACATACCTTATGTTTCTGAACACTTCAAATAACTACGGGTAAAATGTATGTCACGCGACCGGTTAACCTATTCCCTTTTCCCCAAAAGGGAATGATAAACTTTTAAACCATATTGGATTTACAGATTTTTTAAATAGTTCAGAGACAAAAGGATCAAATCATAATATAAAAAAAACCCCAGAAGCAAGCGTACACAACACAAACCCACACACACAGCACTGAACAAACAAGGCGTGCCGGTCGAATTTAAAATCTGCAGAACGAAGCCTGATTGGTCCACGAGGAAACACCCTAATGAGGAGTGACAGGCTCGAGATCCAATCAGCAGATACCTGTGAAGGCAAAGAAAAGCGGGACAAAAGGTGATCGGGCGAGACAAAGAGCGAGTGACAGACAAGGAGGGAGAAAGCGACAAAAATCTAAACTCCCACGAACCGTAACACAATCATTTAAAAACTGGTGAAAATGAATCAACTTCAACTAGGAAATTGAAATAGGGAAAACATGCTTCAAGAACCAACAGTGCTGAAAAAAAGTGCCCAGGCACTAATGCACTCTAGTGAAAGGTTAACTAAGGGCTAATTGCCGTCTTTAAGACCCACCACTAAATGTGTTATATTTATAACCCATTTTGGAAATGCAAAAGAGAGTAATTATTTAGTGATTATTTGAATTGAATTGAAATAAAAACTGAAGCCTCCTGTTTGAAATTCCGGTCTCGGGCCCGTTGCCCACACAAGAAGGCCATTGATGGTTGAGCTGAACTGTGCTGTAGTGTGGCTCACGTAGGCACATGTGTGTGTGTTTGTGTGTGTAGCTGCGTCTGGATGAGGCTCAGGAGGCCGAATGCCAGGCACTGAGGCAGCAGCTGCAGCAGGAGATGGAGTTACTCAATGCCTACCAGAGCAAGATCAAGATCCAAACCGAGGCGCAGCACGAGCGTGAACAGCAGAAGCTGGAGCAGAAAGTCTCACTGCGCAGAGCACACCTGGAACAGAAGGTCTAGTCCTGCTATTCACCTCTTTTTCACAAAGAGTAAATGATGACTGTTCATTTTTGAGTGGATTTGAGTGTCTCCATTTTTTACAATTTCTCACTTTTGTTGAAGACGAAAGAAGATATTTTGAAGAATGTTGGGGGGGGGGTATTTTTCTTTCTACTATGGATATCAGTGGCTAGCTTTCTTCAAAACAGCTTATTTTGTCTTAAACAGAAGATATAAACTCATAAAGGTTTGAAACCACTTTGGTTGTGAGTAAATTAAAGTTTTTTGAGTGAATTGTTCCAAATGTACAGTTGAAGTCAGAATTATTA
>CAIGQW010053352.1:1109078-1124303 GCA_903798125.1 Danio choprae
GATAGATAGATAGATAGATAGATAGATAGATAGATAGATAGATAGATCTCAAATGCATGTTAGGATATCTATGCTTATTTGTGGCAAGATTATGGAGAATGCATTTATTTTCTTTCACGATCATCCTTCCCTACTCTAGCGCTTAATTCTCTGATCACTAAATGTTCCTCTTTCAATACTGAACTGCTTTCTGAGTTTGAAAATGATTGTTCAAGTTACTAAAAATAGGAATAAGTTATTTGTTTATCAAGAAAATGATATGTTTGCAACCTTTTCACTTATTAATTCAGTTTATTTCCTCAATAATTATTATTTTTTTTAACTTTGATGCTGCTGTGAATATAAATGTATATTATTTTTTATGTGAATGTTCCAGCATGAGTAAAATTCTTTATTAAATGTTCTCATATTATCTGGTAAGTATTTCATATATAAATGCAATTAGTTTCATCATTTATTATTTACTGATCCCTAAATGTTTTTTCAGTTTCTCTATTTGAATGAATTAAGACCTTTAGACAGTGTCCTGCCGCCACCTACTGGGTGGTTTTAATTTAATATCTGTATACATTTTACCCTAATTAATAATAAGTTACAAATAATTTCATAATCTAATAATACTGCATTTTAATCTTATAATCAAAATGCAGTGTTCTTATTGTTAGAATACAGCCGTAGTGACCATGTAACAATATTTGTAGTAAATATACAGCTGACTGGGTGAATTCTCTATGGGGAGTTTTGTGTAAAGTAAAGTGCAGAAGTAAAGATACACTGCGTGGAGTGAAACTGGACACCGCGTGACGTCATGTGAAAAGGGTCTACTGCCTCTTCTTGTTAAATCACTGAATGCCTCCTTATTTATTAGTCGATTTAAACAAAAGCTTCTGCTAAATGACTAAATGTAAGTGTATGCATTTTTTTCATGATGTTTTGCAGGCCAACAATGGCTGAGGCTGTCCAGAACCATGTTAGGTCTCTAAACTGGGGTCACAGAGTTCAACTACAAGACAAGTAAGTTTAACTATTAAAACAACAGAATGAAAATCCATCTTTTATGGTTTAAAGTATATATTTTAGGTGAAGAGTAAACTGTCCCACTTTATATTAAATGCCCTTAACTAATATGTACTTGCACTGAAATTAATAATTCATTCCAATGTACTTATTGCGTAAAAACATGTTTTTATATTGTACTTATGCTTGATTAAATACTGCATGTAATTACATCTGTTATTAATTTCTGTAAGTACATTTAAAATTACACCTTAACCCACCCTTAAACCTACCCACACCACCAAACCTTTCCCTAACCCTACCTGTATCCCAACTCAATAGCACTAGAAGTGATCTGCAATACATTATGAACATGTTAAGTTTAATGTATTAATTAATTTATTCATTTAATTTATATTTTGATGCAAGTACATAGTAGTTAAGGCCCCTTAATATAAAGTGGGACAGAGTAAACAGTTGCTTTGGATTGACATTTTGGGATGTTTCCTGTGCAAATCTCTCAATGCATCCATATAATGTAACACTAACTTTTAATAATAAAGTCAAATCAATTCCCATCAAATCAGTAGACTAATGGGTCAGAATAAGGGTTACAATCAGTGTATTCAAGGTGGGGGTTCCAGCTCTTCCCATAGGGTAAAACAAAATATAATTCTAAATGTTTTTGGAACAAGAAATATGCAGATGTTGTCAAGCAGAATCTGTGTTTCCCTGTAGATCTCATTAGCCGTCTCTCTCTTTCAACATCTCAAGTAAATGCAGTCTGAAGCTCTGAAATGTGCCATCATGATAAATTGTCTTCTACTGTATGGCTGTGAGGCAAACAGGTGCGGTGATGTCACTTCCCAGAATGCCCCCAAAAAATGTCTTAATGTTAGAAAAGAAATGTCAGGTTGTGTTTCATCAAACTGTTAATCGTACGTCGTTATTATTGCGGCTCCAAAATATCAGGACTGTAATAACATCTTTATTGTAAAATACATACTTTTGCAATGTCCTATTTTTAATGTTATGAGACAGTTTGACAGTACCTGGAAAGACTTTATTTAAAGACATTGTGGATTTTTTTAATCAAAGGTTTATCTTATTATTGTCAGTCTTTTTATCTTTCTAATTTAATAAAATCAAGTTATTATAATATTGCAACATCAGTATTGGAAATTATTGTATGATATATTTAGAATTTTATTTTCAAAACACAGACAGCCCTTTTATTTGGAAAGACTTTATAGAAATTGTATAATTTTTATCAAAAGTAGAATTTAAATTTTATGTATTATTTATTGTTGTTTATCCATTTTTATTGGTATAAACCTTTTTTATGTTTTTTTGTTATTTCTTTTTTAAATTTGATCTGATTTTGCCATGAAAAAAGCCATTCAATTGATATGGCAATAAACTGTAAATTCTCTCTTTCTATCTGTTATTATTTCTTATGACTTTTCTTATATCTCCATGTGCAGAAATCAACTTTTTCTAAAAGGGGACATGGGGAATTATACAACCAATTGGCAAATTAATTCACGTGTTGGTATCTCTCTGTTTGATATAACAGGAAGGTGAAATATTTGAATATGAAGGGCAGTCTCCTGGATAAACACACTGTCAGAGCTGTAAATGCCCAAGGGAAGGAGGTATTATTTTGAATTTACAGCAGCTTAATTTTTAAAAAAAGGTATTTTACCACCTATATGATGTGCCGTTTTCCTGTTTACCCTTCATATGTATGTTCATAGATGACAGTGACCGCCAGGAACATTCTGTTAGCTACTGGTGGACGGCCAAAGTACCCTACACATGTAAGTCTGTCTGTGTATGTGTGTATGCGTTTGTGTGCGCCAGTGCAGACGGGCATCAGTGGGTGTTGTTTTTCCACTATGTGAGCTTTTTCTTAGATAATTTCCTCTTGTCTGACTTGGCCAATGTGATGCAGTTGATATTGTTCTTCCTCAGAATTGAAAGTCTGTTATTTGTCTTTGCTTTCATATCAGTTAAGGATACAAATGGCATAAATATTAAAAGATCAAAAGATAATTAAGCCTGCACCAAGCATTTATATTTTCCTGATTTTGGTTAACGCGTTTCATCCATTAAAAAATGAAAAAGTATTATTTTCTCAGCGCAGATAATGTTTACAATTACAGGGTGTCCATGGAGTCTTAAAAAGTATTAAAAGTCGATAAATCAATTTAGAGAAATAAAAGGCTTGCTAAAAAAGTATTCAAAATCTTCATCTTATCATTTTTGATTATACAATGTATAGGTGTATGATAAAGTTTGCCTGAATTTAATCTGTGAATATCAGGATGCTATGTTGTTTTTGAAATCAGTAAAATCCGAGAAACCTGCTAAATTTAACATCACGCTGCTTTGTTTACTGCAGTAACCAAGGAAACAACATTATTTCTATTGTTCTATAGGCTATAGGAATTTTTACAATTATTTTATTATTTTTATCATTCTAGTTTTAGAATTCAGTAAAATCAAGTTATTGTAATATCAGTATTGGAAGAATATCATTTTATCATTGTTGGTGGTATTATTTACAGTACAAATAAATGTATGATACATACTTTTAAAAAACAACATTACATAACTAATTTTATCAATATTAATTAGAAGCATTTTATTTTATCATTGTGGGTATTAATTTTGATGTTGATATTCGTTCATTTTCTTTTCGGCTTAGTCCCTTTTATTAATCTGGGGTCGCCACAGCGGAATGAACCACCAACTTATCCAGCATACGTTTTACGCAGCGGATGCCCTTCCAGCCGCAACTCATCACTGGGAAACATCCATACACACTCATTCACACACATACACTACGGACAATTTAGCTTACCCAATTCACCTATACTGCATGTCTTTGGACTTGTGGGGGAAACCGGAGCACCCGGAGGAAACCCACACGAACACGGGGAGAACATGCAAACTGACCCAGCCGAGGCTCGAACCAGCGACCTTCTTGCTGTGAGGCGATTGTGGTACCCACTGCGCCACCGCGTTGCCTTGATGTTGATATTAACATTAATAATTGTATAATTATACATTTACAATTTGATAAATAAGTTAATAATTAATATTATACTGTAAATATTTACAGATAGGATAAATTCATATTAATCTGTAACCTTGAACATAGCAAGCTGACAGTATCAATGTTTTAAATTTTTACTTAAAGTTTTTTGCTTTTTTAAATATTAAATTATGTGCAATATTAATTTGATGTAATTTATACGTGTGACTTTTATCCTCCAGGTCCCAGGTGCTGTGGAGTTCGGGATCACAAGTGATGATGTTTTCTGGCTCAAAGAGTCTCCCAAAAAAACGTGAGTGACGTAAATATCATGACCAGCTCTTTCTTGTGGCCACAGTGATATTTTTACCCATTAAATCTGATTACAGGGCATGCATCACTTTTTGTTTGTGTTTTAAACACCATCTTCCTGTCATGAGAGGCCGAGAAATCTGCTTCACCTGTTGTTTTTGCTTTTGCTCATTCATTTTAATGTGCTTGTCATACTTAGCCAGCTGCATTTGTCTGCAAATAAATTATATTCACACACGGTTCCCGCAGGGTCTTAAAAGGTCAAAACAATATATATTTATTTTTTAAAAATTAGACAACATATATTGACCTTATTCTTCAATGCAGAAGTGCGCTCATTTTTTGCGATTGTTTTAAAACCAGTTATGGGAGAAATGACTAGAAAACTTGACTAGACTAGACTAGAAATGACTAGACTAGCTCTACAAACAAGTGTTTGCGTGACTATACAGACAAAGCAGAATAATATAATAAGAAAATATCAGTTTGCAACATCAAGCAGCATAACAAGCTGTTTTTAACATCTAAAATTAATGGAAGTAAATGAGACCGAAAGTCTCAAGCCAAAAAGATTCAATTGGCTGTTATATATATATATATATATATATATATATATATAGGGGTGTGACAAGATCTCGTCTCATGAGATCTCGTGAGATTAAATCACGACGAGATTTCTCATCGAGGTGTAAAAGTTGTCTTGTGAGTTGTGATGTTGAGCATGATTGAGCGTGAGATTAGTGTTGAAAATGAAGGCAGGATTATATTTGAACTGCAAATCAAGTTTTTTTTACACACACCTGGCAACCCAGGTGTTGCGCGTGTCACTCGGTTGCTTGGGGTGGGTGTGACGTAACCGTTTTTTTCACCAAATATAAGCAAATATTTTGCTAATATTTAAAATTATGTATAAAGACTATTTTCTGTTCATATATTAGCTAAATATTTCGCAGTGGTTGCATGTCCTTTACTGTCTTTAATTACAGTAATCTTGTAATTATAATAATCTTTTGTCTCGTCTCATCTTGTAGAGTAAGCGTCTCGTCACACCCCAAAAATATATATATCAGAAATATTTAAAAACTGCAAAAGTCAATATTCTTATGCTTATTATAGTTAACCCAATTAATAAATTGTACTTTAACTGAGCAATAGTATCTTGCAAAATAACCAATAAAATATTATACACTGTAATACTGGCAAAGACAAAATCAATTATGAAATTGCTATTATTATGTTCATTTTGGAAATATTTGAAAAAGAATAAAAATTTCACAGGAGGGCTATTAATTTAGTCTTCAACTCTATATTGCAGAAAAACTATAAATCACAGTTTTTGTCCTTTTTTCCAATATCTTGCAACCTTAATAATGATGTTAAAAAGTCTTCATTTTGACTTGAATTGTGAAACCAGCAGAAACTCTATTATGATAAATATTTATTTCCAGAATGCCGTGAACAATACAAGTTCTTTAATTAAAGATACACACGTATTATTTTTAGAGGCTTACTGCCGTTTTCTCTTTAAGTAAAGTCAGTCACGCTAGTGGCCACATCCTCTCAGGCAGGTGATGTTGTTTTGCCGTCGAGCTGTCAGCTGTACAGGTGCGATTGCAGATGCTTGTTGCCAGTAAGATTGTTCATCCTGTGGAAGTGGCAAGACCTTGGTGACTGACGGGCATGAGCAGAGCCGCTGGCACGCATGCCTGAGAGCGCCAAAGAGAAGCTTTTAGATGAAGTTGTGCAGTCGTTTGTCCACCAAAAACAGCAAAGCATCTGTCAGGGCCGATGACATACCGTACGCTTTAGAGACTGTACCAAATGATGCATTTAGTCTGATATCAACCCTTGGGCTCATTAAGTAAAACGTCAGTGTTGAACATAACATGTTTTGAAGGAAACCGGTAACTATTTACCCTGTGGTTCAGGTTAAGGCTACACGGTACTTGGAAAATATGCGATATTGCTGTTGAGTATTGTGATAGCAATTATTACTTTATAGCGATTATAGAAAAAAGCTGTTTTTATTAGCTTTAAATTTTTCTGTAATGATCATACTAAAATATACGGGTAATAATGGATATGTTTCTGATCTGAAAATATTTGTGATCAGAAAAAAACTGTTAAGGTGCAAATATTTAGATACTAGGAATGAAGGAAAACCTCATTATTGGCTGTTGTCATTTTCCTCTCATCTCTGCTTCTGTCATTAGTATTTATTTTTTTAGCTCTAGGTTCACCTTCTTGCCAGTAGCAGGAAAGCACCTACTGGGTGCTGGTATAAAGAATTTCAGTTTCAACCCAGAATTTTAATTTCAGTGCATTCCCTAATAAAAAAATATGCTATCAATTATTGTGATATTGATAATTTTTTTATACATTGTTCATTTGTTTTCAATATCGGTAGCCCCTACACTCATGAAATGAAAGGAGGCTCAGTGTGGGCAGACACAGCATGAACTTGCTGATTTTATCGTGCTCAGGGTTATTACAGAAGTGCTGCCCAAGGTTGACTGAGTCTACAGTATCCACATTTAATACACACACACTCCCCAGTCTCTCCCCTGCTGCTTGCGCATTAATATATAGAGTATAAACCTGTGGAGTTCTCAGATGAAGTGAACGATACGCTCAGTTCGGTTATTTAAGGACATGATCAAATGTTAGCTGCTTTTTTGATTGATTTTAGGAGACAAATTTAACAGAAAAGTGAAGAAGTAATGTGATTGTAAAATGTGGGGTGGAAATAAAATGGTGATTTATGATTGATTTTTTTTTGTTTAGTGTGTAGTCATTTAAAAATGAGATATTTCATCCATTTGTTTTTCATTCATTAGTATTGAATTTTACACAGTTACATTATTAAACGCCTAAGCTTGGACTATGATTAAAACACAATGATGGCTGCACGTGTTTCTTTGCAGGTCACCATGGTTAACAATGGAAAAACAATGATTTCAAGCATCACCCACCTTTTAACATGTCAAGTCTGCCATTCTAACCCAATCAGCCTGACTTATGATCTCCAGCCTTGTGCTCGTCAACATTCTCACCTGAGTTAACAAGACGATTACTGAAATGATCTCAGCAGGTCCTTTAATGACAGCAATGAAATGCAGTGGAAAGTTTTTTTCAGGATTAAGTTCATTTTCATGGCAAAGAAGGACTATGCAGATCATCTGATCACTCTTCAGAACATTCTGAAGTATATGCAAATTGCTATTATAAAAACTTAAGCAGCAACTTTTCCAATATTTATGTAATTCACAAAACATTTGGCCACGACTGTACTGTGGCACTCAAATGACATAAAATAAATGCATTTAGTTCACATAATCCTCCATTAGGCATTGTATATTAAAAGGAGTGTCCCTTATTCTAACCCAGACAGCATTTTTAGTTCATGTCTAGTTTCCTGACGATCAGACATGTTGCACTATGACAGGTGGAAGCTCAGAGATGCGTCTGGTTGATAAAACGACAGAAAAGAGGTCTGCGACTTTGCTCCTAATCCCTCAATAAGCTTCCGCACAAAAGAGCAGTAAGTGCAGATGTGCATTAGCAGTGTGGTGCAGTGAATGCGTGTGATGTTGCACTGGTGTAAGTGGGTGTCACTCAGCAGGACTGTGTCGGGACATCCAGGAGGATTAGACCTCGTGTTAACAATTAGACTTCACCGTGACCATGAATCTCAGGGCGGATTAAAGCAGGATACACGCATCGACCACACACATTGTGTCTTTGTTCATTGTGTTTTCTCACTTTTTGCTTTTGGTTTAAGTCAAATAGTGTGCGTTTTTATCTCTTCAGAGTGTTTGGTATAATTTTACAGTGTTGGGTAGTACAAAGTTAATAGTTTCTGCAATTAAATGAATTTACTCTTCTGCTGAAATA
Source organism: Danio choprae (assembly GCA_903798125.1). NCBI lineage: Eukaryota > Metazoa > Chordata > Actinopteri > Cypriniformes > Danionidae > Danio > Danio choprae. Next base: position 1,117,321 of record CAIGQW010053352.1, read on the forward strand.
GTAAAGTAAGGGATAACTTTTCCTTTTTAGGTCATTTTAATTACACTTGCTAATAATATACTTGCATATATACTGTAGATCAGCGTTTCTCAACTACGTTCCTGGAGGACCACCAGCTCACATTTTCCATATCTCCTTAATCAAACACACCTGATTTAGATCATCAGCTCATTAGCAGAGACTGAAAGACCTGTAATGGGTGTGACGGACAAAGGAGACATCCAAAACATGCAGTGGTGGTGGTCCTACAGGAACATGGTTGAGAAACACTGCAGTAGATAAATTCAACAGATTTGTATAAATTAATTTAGAGAAACAAAATAATTGTATTTTTGTTATACAAATATATTTAGCAGGATAATTCTGTTTTTCAGCTAAAGAAGATTTATCGACGTTTATCAAGGCAATTGCGTATGCTTGAGAAAAGATGAATTGTGAAATTAGCTTATAATATATGGTATAAATTCAAAGGACCACAGTAATCTTATATATAATTTTTTTCAGATATTTTACATAATTAATTTTCAGCTGAAGAAGGATATTTTTATCTGACAATTGTACATGCTTAAGAAATAATGAAATATGTCCAATGTCAGTATATGTATGAAATATGGTGGCGTTTGGAATGTTTTTATATTTATTTATAAGCTGAAGAAGGATAGATTTATTTTGTTATTAGATTTACATTGTTAGAACACACTCTCCATGCCAGATAAATAAGATCTAGCCCTGGAGGCATATCCTGAAAATGTCTGTTTTTCTGGGTATCCAGACAGCAAGCCAGCGGTGCCGCTCAATACTCCCACCTGTTAACTAGTACTCAACTGATTTAACAGTCTTCTATCAATATAGGAGTTGACTGAGAAAACCAGACAGGAGCAGAAGCAGGAGACAAAGTAATGACGATAAAGAAAGAGCAGAGTTTATTGAATAATATTAGTTGCGTAGTGCTCAGACTTCGCCTGACCAGGATAAATCCAACAAGTGTTATTATACCAAATGCAACAGCAATGGAAAATTACTGTTTCACATCATTGTCCAGTGACAATACAGACCTTGAAATGGAGAAATTCTCTTACTCTTGAAAACAAGTGTCACTTGAATCCACACAGTCATAAGATTATAAAAATATTGAAAAATTAAATAATGAAGCGATAATTATATGAAAATAGTAATAATGAAATATAAAAACATAATAAAATGACAAATAATAATCAATAATAATTAAAATCATTAACTAATAATCAATAAAATGATATAATGATAATTATATTAATGACTAATCACCATGATTAAATAAAATAATTAAATCAAGAATAAATGAATATAAACAAATGAAAATAAAACACAACACATGAATTTCTTGAAACAACACACACGTTTTCTACAAGGATTCTCAGATCTTTGGTTAGATTCTTCAACATACCTAGGAAACAATAAAATATTTATTTTTAATGTCAATGTATGTATGAAATTGTATGTAATATGGTGTCATTTGAAAGGTTTTGATACATGTGGTGTTTAAAATTGATGTTTACATTTATTTAAACAAAACAAAAAAATTCTGTTTGACTTCAATTTAATTAATTAAGTGTTATGTTTCTGTTGTCTATGCATTGTGATTTCCATGGATTTTTTTGTATTATTTCAAGCGGTTAAATTACTCTTAAGTGACTACGTTAATTTAAATACAATGTTAATGATGTAATTAATAAATTACTTGAGGCAATTTACTAAATAGATCTTGCAGAAACTTTCATATTCTTTTCATATTGTGACTAATATAATGATTCTTTTAGATTTATTTAATGTTTGTTGTCATGTAACATTATTGTGAATGTTGCTCATTTGTGATCTCATTAATTGCGGATTTCTTTGTATTTCAGGTTGGTCGTTGGTGCAAGTTGTATCCTTTAAAGCTGATGACTCTATTACAGGGTTAAATGGCTATAAAGCTATTATATAAAGTCTTAGTTCACCTCTTACACAGTTTCAGATCTTAAAGGGATAGTCCACCCAAAACTGAAAATTCTGTCATCATTTACTCACCCTTCACTTGATATAAACCTGTTTGAGTTTCTGTTTTCTGTTGAACACAAAAAGTAGATATTTTAAAATATGTTGGAAACCTGTAACCATTGACTTCCATATATTTGCTTTTCCTACTATGGATGTCAGTGGTTACCGGTTCTTACATATTTTAAAATATCTACTTTTGTGATAAGTATAAACTCATATAAGTTTGGAACCACATGAGGCCGTGTAAATAGTGAGTACATTTTTTCTTTTTCCAATTTAGCCTTAAACCTTTTAAAATATGGCTTTTACTCTTATTTATTGATTTTTATTATGTTAATATTGATAGTATTTATTATGTAAGTATTATGTAATTATTATGTTAATATTTTATTGTTAATATTTATTATGTAATATTGACATTTTTATCTATGTTAAAGGTGATCTGCCAGAATGCTAGCGTTAGAATAATAGCTTAGAAATTTACATCCCTTTCCTGCCTTCCAAAGCCATGCCTCCTTAAGTCATGAACGGGCGAATGTGCACCGAATAGATGACGATCTGATGACGATAGACAACCTTATATAACACTAGATCATGTCATTCACCAGTTAGAAAACTCCATGGTGACACTCACTTTGTCCAGCGTAGTTGTTGACAGGCCAGCGGGTGCAGGAATTATATTTCCCCAAAACTGGCATTGGGGTAAAGTTGGTTTTAAATTTGCACATTCGGACTTTCTCCTCACTAATATAATTTCAGAAAAGTATTGTTTGCAAATTCTAAATAGTGACCACAGCGGAATGAACCGCCAACTTATTAAGCATATGTTTTACGCAGCGGATGCCCTTCCACTGGGAAACATCCATACACTCATTCACACGCATTCACTATGGCCAATTTAGCTTACCCAATTCACCTACAGCGTATGTCTTTGGACTTGTGGGGGAAACCGGAGCACCCAGCAAACACGGGGAGAACATGCAAACTCCACACAGAAATGCCAACTGACCCAGCTAAGGCTCGAACCAGCGACCTTCTTGCTGTGAGGCGATCGTGCTACCCACTGTGCCACCTTGACACCCTTGTTCACAGTCAATTAAATATTGCTAATGTTGTTTTGAAGTCATACCTACACGCTATTTCAGACCCAATACTCAAAGTAGCGTTAGAGTGGGAGTGTGTCACAAGCTGTCACTGTTTAAAAATGAACAAATGTGCGAATATGAATCAAACTTCACCTCAGTAAAGCTGGTTAGGGGGAAGAGCACTATTTACTTATGTTTCGTTGTTCAACTTAATAAAAATCAGATCAGAAAAAAGGGGGTGCTAAAGACAGAAATATCCTGCCATCATTTTACATTACACTTACATTACCAAGACAACGAGTGACTAACTTTTGATTATCAATTGTGCTCGCTGATCCTCGTACATCGCCTGTTTTCATCTCCTTTTACACTTGAACAGCTAAATGAATGCTTAGGTCTATTTAAATGACTATATTATCGATGCTGTAAAAGGTGCGTTTTCAGTGGCTGAACAACACTTCCGTGCATATAAACCCATTCATAAAAAAAGAACACAATCTACATAAGCTTTGCCTGACTAAAATAGTTTTAAAAAACCTGTCTAAAAGTAATACTTCAGCCATGGTGTCATCCTTCAGATCGTTGTTTTGAACTGGATAATGTCATTTCCCTCCAGCGTGCAAAAGTAATTCAGATTTTGCTTCAGGATTTAGAAACGTTTTGATTCTGCATTTTTGGAAGAAGCCCCTTCAAAACCAATCTTTCTTTTCATGGATACAAGGCCACATTGATCTTTCAAAAAAAAGTCTGTCAGGTTGATGCAGAGTTTTCCTGATGTCTCTCTCTGTCAGCTGTGGGTGGCAAGCTTCAAGTGTACACACACAAATGACGTATCTATGTGCGTAAGATACGTATGAGGCTGCGCAGAAGTACACATTTAAATTTGTTTGAGACTGTTTGAGATACCTGTCGTAATTGAGTTATTTGTCGACAAACATTTTTTAGTCTTATGCCTTACATAAAAATACATATCGTTTACTTTAATCAGTACTATCGGAATGTGAAGATACTTTTAACCAGCAGAACAAAAAATGTTTCTGAAGACATTCACCTACTGCACCTTTAAGCTGCTTTGACACAATCTACATTGTAGAAAGGGCTATAGAAATAAAGATGAATTGAATTGCATAGAATTTTGGGTGAACTAACCCTTTAGGAAGGTTTTAAATAACAGAAGAAAGTGTTAAATTTGTAGAGTTGTGGCAATAAATGTTGCAAACTACAAAAAAGAAAGTGTTCCTAAGTGTTTTTGTTTTAAAGTACAAATATGTACATTCACTTGAGACACAGAATTCATGCTTAAAACAATACAAAACCAATCTTTTGTGTTTGAATTGATATTTCTGAGCTCATTGGCAGATATTTGTTCTCGTTTTAATCACATAAGTGTTTCTTATTTCTGTAAATAAAAGGGTTTTCCTTCACTGAGCGCGTATGAAGATGTGTCGCTGGAATGTGCTGGTTTTCTTACAGGCATTGGGCTGGACACCACTGTGATGGTGCGCAGTATCGCCCTCCGTGGGTTTGATCAGGTATTACATCCCTGACAAGAATTTAAACTTGCATAAAAAAAATCTCCACACTTTTGTTATTCTGCTCAAATGAGTTTCTGAACTGCAAAATATGCCTATAACACCAGTTATTACTGATCTCTATCATATTGTTTTTGAATTGAGTATTCTTTAAAGTGACTCAGCCTGGTAAAACCGCCAGTCTGTATGGTAAAAACAGGATGAGAGACCTGGCCAGACTTGTTTTATGACCCTGTTTTTTTAAAGCATTCATCTTTAATTAATGGTTATGGTGTTCTGACAGGAGATTTGTCATGTTATTATGAAGCATTACACCCGCAGTATGGTCTGTCAGGAGAAACACAGACTGACAACCCAGAGCAAATTGCTCAGTTGATTCAAGGTCTGTGTTTAAGAAAACAAATGCGGAGAAAGAGTTTTTAAAAGCCTTTTTATTTATACAGTTATTCTTTGTTCAAATGAACAGTTTGCCACTTTGTAGATAACATTTCGTATCCGTCATTACATTAAAATACCTGTGTGTAATAGGTATTATGAAAGTAAAAGTTGAAAAAATGTTGATTTTTTTTTTTCAAATCTCTAACTATTATTTGTAACTGTATACTATATATTTTTTGTTATGTAACTTAAAATTGGTTTTGTAAAATAACTTAAAACCTATTTATTTTTCCCTAAAATGTATTATTATTATTATTATTAATTTATAATTCAGTTTTTTTAGGATTTATTATGTATTTTTCATCAACAATGTCTTGAATTAAAAACTAAATATTTAAACTTTTAAAATGTAAGGAAAAATGTGGTTTTGTAAAATGTTTATTATTTTATAAAAATTTTGTATTATTTTTATTCATTCTTTTCCTGAATTTATTTATTTATTTATTTATTTATTTATTTTTAAGATTTATTATGTACTTGCATCAAGAATGGTCTTCATTTAAATAAATGATTTAAAATGTAACAATTTAAGGAAGAAATTGGTTGTGTAAAAATAAAACCCAAACCTATTTAATTTTTTTCCCTAAATTGTAATATTTGTTTTTCCTGGATTCGTTTTTAAGGATTTATTATGTATTTGCATCAAGGATGGTCTTCGATTAAATAAATTGTTTAAAATGTAACAATTTAATGAATGTAAATCAGATTAAAATGTCAAATGTAATCAAATTAAAATATAACAATTATTTAATGTTTTTGTCAAATAAAATAATAGTACGCTTCACAACAGAATGAATAAATTCAAACAAAAACTGTTTGGGTTGTGTGATTTTAGTTTTTTTATTTCAAATAAATAAAAAATATAATAATTCTGTTAATAATTACACTTTAGTATACAATATAATTTATTTACATCATTTCTGGTGTTTGATATTTATCACCCAGCCCTATCACACTATATTATTAGTTACCATTTCCTCATGTTTACTGATTTAAATAATAATGGCAGTACTCTATGTGTAGAACACCATAGAGATGGATTTTTTCTGAAACTACTCTGACTCTAAAGAGTTTTTTTTTTCTGCTTGTCTTTCAGCAAATGTCTGGTTTAGTCACAGACTACATGGAGGCGTATGGCACCAAGTTCTACTGGAAGTGTACACCAAAAAGTGTAGTAAAGCTCTCGTCTGGCCTTCTTCAAGTAACATGGATGGATCTTAACACCAAAGAGGAACATCGAGACACATTCAACTCAATACTTTGGGCTGTAGGTGAGGTCAACGTGTCTAGAATGCACACAAAATATTGCATTTTTGCACACATTTCCCTTTAAGGACTTCTTGCAGAGAAAATTCAAGCATTCAAACACTTCAAACAGAGAAAATTTTGAAATTTAATTAAAAAATTACATAAAATTTACTGATTTTTAAAAAATGTTATCGCTTAATGAATTTGTGCAGTATTTATTCAAGCTAAATAAGGATTATATTTTTTTCTTATTTTACAATTTCGATGTAATACAATGTGGTTGCAGTATTGATACAACATCTTTTACACACTGAGGAAGGCATTGAGCCAAAACGTTAGTGGTTTTGTTTACTGAAGAATGTAAAATAAAATAAAAAAACGAAAATAATTTTATTAAAATGTAGTAATTAAACACTGTTTGGAAAGTATTAATGCCAAAATATTGACTATCCATTCAAATTAAATTAATAATTATTAAATTATTAAAATGTATTTATTATTATACTGTATGAAGTTGTTGCAAATAAATTTGTAGATATTAATTTAACTTTAGTTTTTAGAATTTAGTTATTATTATTATTATTAGTAGTACTAGTATAGTAGTAGTAGTAGTATATTATTATTATTATTATTATTATTATTATTATTATTATTATTATTA
>CAIGQW010053352.1:1130636-1143136 GCA_903798125.1 Danio choprae
GTGTGTGTGTGTGTGTGTGTGTGTGTGTGTGTGTGTGTGTGTGTGTGAGAGAGAGAGAGAGAGAGAGAGAGAGGAGGTCTGGGTCTGAATTCTCAGCCGGAGTCCTTATCTTTAGTTTTGTGTTGTTGTGTCCAGCCTTCACAATGACAGGAGCCCAAATCAGACAGAAAAAAAGACAGGAAGTGCAAGAATGCCCTGCTATAGTTTGACGCAGTTACTGGTATTTTTCCCGCTTTACAGTAATCATCGTTTCAAGTCCTGTTTTCTTTTTTTGCTTTGTTTTTTTCTCAGATGAACCAATAAAACACGTTCTCACAATTATCAGGTTCTCTTTGCCCCAAACAAAGTCAAGGACATTTTTTTTCAAGGGCTGTGTAGGATGTCTTGAGGGCTTTGTTGCTCATGGAATGTGGTGTAAAACAAAGGATTTCTTTCATTTTGGATGGCACTGGTAGAGCTTGTAGTTTGTGGACTTCTGAGGCAGTGGCAGAAACAGGATCCTCTAAAACAGACAGAAATGAGGGAAATGTTTTTCACTAGAGTTATAATGAGAATTATTACTGCTTCTAATGAGAATCTGCACAATTTTAAAACATTGTTGTGTATGATTTTTAATGTGCTTTTTTGGCCTGAAGTTTTCTTAAAACCTGGGCTTGTAGTATCATCTGCTAATGATCAGCCATCTAGGCTATATACAAAGATACAAATGTAAATTTCTGTATTAAAAATCATCAGTAGATGGAAAACTTTTAGCAATATCTGCATAATCCTTACTATGAAGCACATTTTTAAATGAAACAAAGCATCTATATTAACTCTTTAAAGATCTGGGTTCATTTGATTTATTCTATTAAAGTCTTGTGCGGTACAGTTTCTAAAACCTGAATGAAGGCAGTTTACATTGTGGAAGGTAATACATACATACATTGCATACATGCATGCATACATACATACATTTGATTGTTACCTGACAGGTTTTCCAAACAAACATACAGTGTTTTCAGTTACATTTTGTCCTGTTTTTAGCTCAGACTGTATATAGAAACTGTCTATCAGCTTTACATATTTTGCAAATGCTATACATTTTTATGCTGTATATACATTTTTGGACTGTTATATATTAATATAGTTAATATATAATGTAATATATATATATTTTTAATAAATTAGTCATAATTGTTAGCCAATAAAGTGAAAAAAGTGTTTATTTTATTTTGTTTATTTTTTTGTCTAGTTTTTCGCATTTTCTCTGTAGAATTGTTTCACCATCTCTCACTCTTTCTTTGAGTAATCAATAGATACATGTATCTGTGACTCATGTTCCGCAGTATTGAGTCAGAAGGAAGTTGTTTCTGAGCTCGAGGCAGGAAAAGGGGCTTAAGGTTTGTTGTTCTTGCAGGCTGATAGCATCTACATGGGTACCTCTGGCTTCTGCTGCAAACATTGTTTATTGTGATACCTATGAAGGCACTGGGACCCTAGTCTTGAGTGTGTGTCTTAGACTCCATGAGTGGGGGAAGGAGGGTGGAGATGGACAGGTGTTGACAGCCTCTCTCAGCCCTCAGATAGGAAGTGACAGAAATGACACTGCAGGGCCCCAGGTGGCTGATGGGATATGCATCCAGGTCTCCTCATTACGGCCTCTGTCAGACCACCACACTGACACTTTCTAACCCAGCTGTGCTTGTGTTTACTTTTGTAATCATTGGATAAGATTTTACCCTCTAATCTCAAAGTGTAAAGCCACCCCATATTCTCCCAGCAGGCCGAGCATTAAACTCCAGCCTCAAACCTCCAAAGACTGTCTCATATGTCACTCTAGCTGTCGTTGCTTTCTTCTGTTTTTGACTTTAGGCAGAGCCCCTGAAACCAAGACTCTTAATTTGGAGAAGGTTGGCGTGGAGATCAACAAAGAAACAGGGAAGATAATCGTGGCTGCTGATGAAGCCACATCTGTTCCGAATATTTTTGCTATTGGAGACATCGGTGAGGTAGGTGTTATGGATGAATGGCTTCAAAAGCATTCTAATATGGTTTACTGTACTAAACTTTACATTAGGGATTAAGTACATCCAAGAGTTTGTTATCGCAGAATAAAGCATGACAGGCGTATTGGCTGTTGTTAAAGACTGAAGGGCTTTATTTTGCGACTTTATTCAGCTTATTACATGGCTACTTGCTACAAAGCATAAAAATTAGACACAAAACTTTGTTCTGAGCCATTCAAGTTTATAATTTTTTTATTAAATGCTGACAGAAACTAAAACAGCTGATGGAGCATACACTAACTTGCTAATTCACAAGTCACAAGAACAGTCAAAAACGCAATGAGAAAGCATATACTAATTTACTTGCAGATATGTAATATGAATGTGGATGTAAGTGTATGTATTTGAACGTATTCTAGGATTTAATTTTAAAGGCTGTTTCATACTTCTGCACGTCAGGTATTGCGCAGCCTTCACACAAATGCATAAATATTGTAGTAGCCTGATGCACACCCTGATCCACAACTCTCAAAAATTGTAACTACACTGCATACTGATGCGTAGCGCAAGAGCTGTGATTGGTCGGATTGGTAGCAGTGACAAGTTAGTGTTTATATATCAAGTGATTGACTGCGAATTGCTTAGTTTTCTTACTTAGTTTTTATCTTATTTCTAATCCAAATATCTAAAAGTCCCCCAAAAAATGAAATAATCTGCCAATGGGGTACGCAAAATAATCTTATTTCAAAGCAAAAACAGATTATTTTGCTTGTTTTAAGGAAAAACTCATTTTGACCTAAACTTAATTTTGACCTAAAACTTGCTTGTCTAAAAAATGCTTTTTGATTTAAGAATTTTTAGATATTTGAACTAGAAACGGGACAAATGTGGCTGAAAAAGCTAAATGTATAAATGTTACTTGTCATATCTTGTAAACAAAAACAACAAAACATTAGATTTTTTTTTTATCTAATTTTGAATTTATTGTGCAATGACAACCCCCCACCTAAAAAGTGTCTAGTATAATCCGCCCCTAGATTATACCCCCCCCAAGCCTTGATCAAACTGCAAGAAGGCGGCACAGCTGGAAAGCAACACATCCACAGCATATTTATATCTGTCAGTTTAGTTGCTCTCCTGGTAGGTTGTTGCCTTGTAACATCCCCGACACAACTGGCAGCCGGGATCAAATATCACAGCCGTCCGTCATCCACAGCAGCTGTGTGATCATTGGCACACACACTCACACACCGCCACAAAGCTAGTCAGAAGAATTGCCTTTTACTCTCTAAGTGTGTCAATTCTCATTTTTTAAATGAAAGAAAGCGAGATGTTGAGCTGCACCTGGATTCTGCCAAGAAATGCATTTACTTTATAGCTGTCTGGGTGGTGTATACACACACACACACACACACACACACACACACACATACACATACACATTTTCTCTCTGAGCCAAACACCCAAGGCGGTTTCTTGGACAGGAGGATGTACAGAAGTTATCCGACTGGTTGCTGATGCCATTAGTCAGTGAATGAGAATTCGCCCCATGGTGCTGCATGTTCCTGTGTTGATACTGTAGGCATGTTTTCCACAGAGCTGACTGGCAGCCATCCACCTCTGCGCTGTGTAATCATCATCGTGATTGACAACCGTGTAATATTGAGATGATGCTAATATCTGAAATGTCTGATCGGGCTAATCGCACACAGTTAACAACAAGGCAATAAATAACAAAAAAAATATTTATTTTTTTTCAGTTGCGTTGTTGTGCACTGCCTGATTTGCATGCTACATTTAGACTGGATTTTCTGTTGAAGAATATCCATGCAAGTTTTCTTTTGTTATTTGTCATGGGGAAGAAAAAAAAAAACACATGGATGTTTTTTCCTTTTTGCAAGAAATAATATTTGAGTTATTTACTTCAGAATTGTATGTTTAATTCACTTGTTGCTTGCCATTTCTTTGTATTTGTGAAATTGGGAATCTTTCAAGTAGAAACTATCAGTCTATTATGGTATTAATTGATATTTTGCCTTAAAAATGTAAAAAATAATTTGCTTTTATGTTCTATTGTAGTTTTCATTTAATATTATGTATTTTAATGTGATTTTGTCTTATTGATTGATTTTTCTCTTTATCTTTTATTTAAAGTTTAGTTATTAAGTCTATTATATTATTAATCAGTCTATTATAGTATTAATTAATATTCCACCTTAAAGTAAGTAATAAATCATTCATTAATAATTTGCCTTTATTTTAATTTGTGTATTTTTTATTTAAAATTGTGTATTTTTATGTGATTTTCTTATTGATTGATTGAAATTTCTCTTTAGCATTTATTTAAGTTTTAGTAATTGAAATAAAACCTTCCAAGGTTAACTTGGAAGCATTATAATTACAAAATAAATAAAAATCATAGTTTTAGTTTACAAAACAACACACTCATGCAGATGTTCTTTGACAACCAACTCATGCTCTGTTTCAGGGTCGTCCTGAGTTGACCCCCACCGCCATTAAGGCTGGAAAACTCCTGGCCCACAGGCTGTCTGGTCGTTCCACTGAGCTCATGAATTATGAGAATGTGAGTTCATTGTTGCACGCATATGCTTTCATTCTCTTTCCTTTTTGATAAATTTTTTGGGGTGTATCATAAATCACATGACACCTGTCAAAAACATCACCCTAAAAATCAAAAGTAAAAAATAGAAATGAGGTTTTGTGTCAAGAAAGTTTTTTGGACCATTTAATTGCCAGTCACAGTACACTAAAGATTTTTTTGTTGTTCTATTGACTTTCGTTCATATGCATGCAAATGCAGGAGACAGAAATTGTAAGCTTTTTGCTGTGTTCCAAAGTTTAAGTTTGATGAACTTAAGTTTGATAACCAGTGATTTTGTATCGCATGAAGGTCACATGTGACCAACAGTATATCAGCATGACCTCATAGCTGTATTAAAGGGACAATAACTTTAAATCAGAAGAATTGCACTGAAGTGCAGTAGATTGATTATATTATTAGATTTTATTTCATGTTCAATTCTGTTTGAAGACAGAGCTGTAACACAAATGTTGCAGTGCCCGTAGAAATATTGCAACCTTGAAGCCTAGTGTGACGGCAGACTTTTTGTATAATGATATTATTTTGGAATTGTAATATTATATTCACAAACGTTACACTAAAACGTTATATTAAGACAACTTTCTCATGCACAAAAATTGTTTTAATTTAAATCTAGAAATCATTTAATTTGTTGGCTACTACATAGGTGGCTACTACAGTGTTTACTCCACTAGAATATGGCTGTGTAGGTCTGTCTGAAGAAGAGGCTGAAAGGAGACATGGAAAAGACCAGATTGAGGTAATACAGCAGTTTGAACAATTTGAAGTTAAGTTATAAACGGCTGAATGAGCATAAATAATAATCACAGTAAACAAATATTACACTAAGTAATATATTTCATTATCTGAATTTTCGGCATTATGAGGCAGCATCAGGATTATATATTCTGTGATTTTAGTGATTAATTATAACAAAATTGCAAATCTGAATATCTGTGCTGTTGTAAATATCTTACAGTATATGTGTATGTGTGTGTGCACTTATTAAGACACACACCTGCACTGCTCTAAAGCCTTAAGCATTCACAGAGGGGCGTGCATCTAGTTTGATTGACAGGTGCGCAGGAGAGCTGACTGATGCTTCTAGAGGTTGATGAGAGATGATCAGAAACACTGCATCTGATTGGCCCTGACAGCTGTGAGCAGCATGTGTCGGCACGCCAGAACATTCGCTCTTCAACATCTTCAAAATGCTTGATTTCAGCACCCCAAAAATTGTTTAAGACCGAAACACAGACACAAACCATAACAGTAGCAGCACTTGTCCTGAAATGATGAGCTCAAGTTCTTGATGATGATTCAGGAAATGTCATCAGCATTGGCGCATCATAGTTTTCTTGTGTTGTCTGGTTTAACAGGTGTACCATGCCTTCTACAAGCCACTGGAGTTCACTGTGGCAGAGAGAGATGCCACTCAGTGCTATATAAAGGTATTTGAAATTACATTTTCTTTAAATATAAATTTAACTGATACAAATCGGAAGCAATAAAGACTGTGCTGCTTCTGTTGATGCATGAGTAAAACCACTAGATATTTTATGCTCCACCAATTTAAATCCAAGGTTAACTGAGCTTTTTCAGTTGCTGCCCCTCGTCTATGAATCCAGTTGCCAATAGATTGCCACCTTGCACCTTCCATTACTATTTTTAAATCAAGGTTGAAAGCTGATCTTTTCTCTTTAGCATTTTAATTGGGTTTTCTTTGGTATTTTATTGTTCGTCTTGTCCATCTTGTTTTAATTCATTATTTACTCTAAGCACTTTAGAAAGCTTGTTTAATCTGCTATATAAATACTTTTTACTTACTTAGGCAAGTTGGCAAGGCAAGTTTATTTATATAGCACATTTCATAGACGATGGTAATTCAAAGTGCTTTACATAAAGAGACAAGTATAAGAAAATAAAAGCCATTAAAATAATGAAAAATTATTAAAAACAGATTAAAGTGTGTTAAACAGGTTTTAAAAGAATGAAAAAGAAAAGAAAGACATGATAGTGATAGTGATGATATACTTTTAATACAGTTAAGATATTTTCAATTACTCGTGACACTTGCCTGTCAATCTGTATTTTCAGTAGCCATTACTTCAATTTATTAAAAAAACAACAACAACAACAACTTACATATGACACAGGACCACAAAACCAGTCAATTGCTATTACATTTTTAGTTATATATCACCTGAAGGCTGAATAATTTAGCTTTCCATTGATGTGTGGTTTGTCCGATCTTATTAGAGAACTATTAGAACTATTAGAAAATCTGAAAACAGTGTTCAAATAAAAAAAAATCTAAATATTGAGAATATCACCTTTTTCTACATTGATTTTATAGCACGCCAACCTGATTTCACCAAGTAGGACATGTTCCTGGATTAACATCTATGTTGATCCTGGAACAACATTCCAATCAGCCAATCAGAATTAAGGGATACATTTACCGTTTATGTTAAGTTTAGGCTTACAGTTAGGTTTATGCACTATTATCCAACTAATATTCCAAAATCCAAGTGATCCTTGCTAAAATCATTTAAATATGCTGATTTGGTTCTTGGAAACTTTTCATATTAGTAGTAGCACATATGTAGATGTTTGTAATGTGTTATGAAGTCCAATAATGCATAATTGTTTTTGTTTTTTTGTTTTTTACATTGTATTGAGAACACTTGCAAGTTCTTATTTAATAAAATAATACTACTTATAAAAAAAACTAATTTCATTATAATCTCTCTATATTTTTTGAGAAATAAAAACTATTCCTCAAAAGAAGGTGGATAAATAATAATATATATTGATAAATGTACAGAAAGGGCTTGATGTGGTACCACATTTATTTGAAATAACAATTATTTATATGATATCTTAACTCTCATTTGATCAGTTTTATGCATAATAAATAAAAAAAGATAGGTAGTTATGTTTCGTAAAGTGAAAGTTAAAAACCCAAAGGAAGATACACTGAAGAATGTTGGAAAAAACAGCCATTGACTTCCATAGTACTTTTTGTACCTTATATAGATGTTAATGGCAGCTTTTTCCCAACATTCTTCAGAATAACGGAAGAAAGACGTTAATAAAAGTTTATAACCAATTTTCTTGTTTGATTGAATTATCCCTTTAATGATTAACCAATTAATACATATACAGTTAAAGTCTATAAGTAAATAATTCAACCTCCTGTGATTTATTTTTCTTTTTAAAATATTTCTCAAATGATGTTTAACAGAGCAAGGAATTGTTTAACAGTATTTCCCATAATATTTTTTCTTCTGGAGAAAGTCTTATTTGTTTTATTTCTGCAAGAATAAAAGCTGTTTTTTTTTTTTTATAAATTTTTTTGAAAACAATTTAAGGTCAATATTATTAGCCCCCTTAAGCAATATTTTTTTGATTGTCTACAGAACAAACCATCATTATACAATGATTTGCCTAATTACCCTAACTTACCTAATTAACCTAGTTAAGCCTTTAAATCGCACTTTAAGCTGAATACTAGTATCTTGAAAATATCTAGTAAAATATTATGTAGTCATCATGGCAAAGATAAAAGAAATCAGTTATTAGAAATAAGTTATTATGTTTAGAAATGTGTTGGGAAAAAAATACTTCTTTCCGTTAAACAGAAATTGGGGAAAAAATATACAGACAGTAATTCAGGAGGGCTAATAATGCTGACTTAAACTGTATATGCTCTTTATTTGCAGGTGGTTTGTCTACGAGAAGGTGATCAGCATGTGCTGGGTCTGCATTTTACCGGGCCGAACGCTGGTGAAGTCACACAGGGCTTTGCTTTGGGCTTGCAGTACGTTCCACACATCTCTGTAAACCTACACACAATGCTGGGCTGGAATCAGATTACAGTGATTTAATTTGATGTGTTCTGATGTCCCCCAGGTGTCTGTTTCATTACGTGCACATTTGCGTGTAAATTCAAATCAGCGTTCGTATGGACAGCTGTGGATGAATGAATACAGACTCTGTGTGTTTCTGTCTGCAGGTGTGGACTTACCTACGAACACCTCAGGAACACAGTGGGGATTCACCCCACCTGTGCAGAGGAGCTCACTAAACTCAACATCACCAAACGCTCGGGTCTTGATGCCACTGTGACAGGCTGCTGAGGTTAAGCAACCCCTTTCCTGATAACACAAGCACACGGTAACCTGTAAAGAGGGTTGGGATAATGTGAGTTGTGGAGGAAGTGACTCATGAAAACACAGCAGGTTTCAGTATTTGGTTTAAAAGTTTAGTTCAATGTAAAAATTGAAGTTAAATTCGTTCCAAATGTTCCAAAAAAAGACCTTCATTCATCTTTGGAACAAAAAATGATCATTTTTTAGTCAAATTACAGAATAACTTTTCTTGCATGGAAAGTCTACTCACTCTAAAAGTTTATTAAGAAATTTAAAGGTTAGTTAACACAATTTGAGTGAGTTAACCCAAGTCTTTTGAAGACATAAAATCACTTTTTATAATGAACAGATTTAATTTAGGCCTTCATTTGCATATAAAGATTGATCAGCGAACATAAAATGCAAATAAATAAACCACATTGGTTCCTGTGGAAATGAAGACATGACCAAATCTAAATGTTCTAAATACAAATTATGATATTTTAGTCAAATTACATTAAATTAAAGTCTGTTCACCCCAGAAATGTATAAAGAGATTGTAAAATAAATGTACATGATTTGAGTGGTTCAATCCAAGTCTTTTGAAGAGACAAAAGAATATAATTTATATAATGATCAGATTTATGAAAAGATTTCTAAACATTGATCAGCAAATATAACATGCAAATAAATAAACCCCATTGGTTTCTGTGGAAATGCAAACCTGCCTCATGATGGTTAAGAAGCATTAAGAAAGCTAGTTTGAGCTTTATGACCAAACTTAAATGTTCTAAATCTTGTTTGCTGATCAAAATTAAAATGTGAATAAAAATGTCTCTACAAAAGTCTTTATTAAACCACTAAATAAATATGAATATATATTATTTGACATCTTTTTATAAAATGTAAAACGTTTTAAATATAAAAAAAAAAAGATTTAAATTAAGATACAGGAATATCTCAAATATATATCTTAATGAGTAAGGATGAGTAAATAATCACACAAGTGTCACTTTGGAGTGAATTGACCATTTAAAAGCTCCTTAAAGTCTTTGTATTTGACCTTTAAACCACAGAACCAGTACAAGTCTTTATTTTTCACATCTCAATGTCAAATCTAAGAACTTAAAAGTATGTCCCTTATTACCGTGCCAGTGCAATTTAGCATTTTAACCCAAGTTCAGAAGAGCTTTTCACTGCAGGTCAAGATAATCCAATAAGGTCCTGGTATTTGCTTTGCAGAATTTGAACGCAGATGCAGGTTAGAGCAACACGAGTCGCCACTAACAGATAAACATGGCCATAAATCAGGATTAAAGCCCCATTACAGTTTGCTGAAATGAGCACCGTTGGAGAAAGTGGGCCTAATGTTTCTGAAATATATTCTGCAAATATTGTTGTTTCTCTGGCTGTACTTCCTGTCCATTAGTCATGCGCCGCTCCTGACACTGATGGATGGGATAGGCCCGTCGCCACACTGACACCACCCCATTTCCCAGGGACGTAGACAAACACTCGGTGAGCGGCGCGTCACTCAAACCCAGAACCAGGTCGTGGACAGAGTGAGCGCTTGTTTAGTCCTGGACTTCAGGAGGTTCCCCAGTGCACAGAGAGTATGCAGTATAATAACATACTCTTCTGCCCCAATGTCACTGCATGGGCTTAGCCGAAAATGAGGCGTCAGTACCGCTGACTGCCTAAAGGTGGCAGTGTTGGCTTCTTTTTATGCACGTGTGCGACAATTACAAATCTCTTGCCTGTGTAATCATTACGAATTCAAGTCACCGTTAATCACTGGCAGAATGGTAAGATTAATTGAACACTTACTGGGCGTTTATCGCTCCATAGGTTTAGCTTATCTGTTGTTTGTGTACTCGGCTAATAGCTTTGGCCTGCCACATGCTTTGAGTGGAGTTAAACTGCGGGAATTCCCAAAAGTTCAATTCATTTTGTGACAGGAAATCTATGAGATCTCTGCACTTTCAAAGCGGATAGTATGATAAAGTATGATAAAGTAAAGCATATGTGCATTTTGAACTCTGTCGTCTGTATATGCAAGTGACAGTACAGTGGGAGATTTGGCATTTTTAAGACTCCTTAGTTCATCCAAAAATTAAGATTTGCATATTGTTTACTTTCATGTCATCAAAACTCTAATAGAAGATCAATTATCAAATGTACTGATCAAATGGAGGCTGCTTAAATGAATTCCATGCTTACAAAAATTAGGAACCTTTATGATGCTTTTTGTTTACAAGAGACATAGTGTTGCCACTTTTTCAACTTTTTTTTTTAAGTCGTCTTGGTTATATGAAATTGGACCAATCCAGTTCTCAAGTTCAAATTTAATATCATAACAAGTGAATAACTGCTTAAAGTTCTTTCTGATACACAAATCTATCAAGAAGACTAGCAGTTGATTAAGTGATTATATAATGATTATTTTTGTCTTGTATTTTTATTTTTTGCATGTGTTTTATTCCCTGTAGCATGGGAAAGAGCAAGCAGAATAACTGTTCCACAAAAGAGAAAATTTGTTAGTGGAACACATAAAAGAAACGCAGGTTTGGATGAACCAGAGAACTTAGTAAAGGATGGTCGAATAAATGTTATGCGTGAAATATTTATTTAATTGTTTAATATAATGAGTAATACCTTGACTTTTGTCATTTTAGTCTCAGTGAAACTTAATTCTATGAAACAACAGATATGCTAAACTTAAACATCTGAACTAATCATAGTTGCTTAGTTTAAAGTTAAATATGGACAAACCAAACTGTTAAAAGGTGTAATTTAATTTAATAAACAAAATGCTTGCCCTTTGACCCAACGTTGAGTTATGAACCCAGCAATTTTAGTGTAGTTATACATGTTGCATGGAAAATAAATATGAAATCAGCTTTAGAAACACTGCTCAAGATTTCAGTGCCTCATGTCCCTTTCTGAAAGGGGTAGTTCACTCAGAAAATGCAGGTTCTGTCATTATTTACTCATCCTGCATCAAACATATGACTAAGATTTTTTGAAGAATATTGGTAACCAAACATTTTTGGCTTTGAGATGTATCAAAATATTTGCATTCACCCCCTCAAAGTAAATATGGACAAAAGGCCTGTTCCATATTTAACCCAAATATGGGTTGAAACAAGCCAACTTTTTCTTTCTTTTTGAGTATACGTGTAAGGAAAATGAGTATGAGTAAATTATGACAATTTATTTTTACATTTTTGCTCCTCTTTAACCATCATCTTCAATCAGTCAAATTCCCATATGTGTGCAGTTTCACACAAATACTTTGCACTGTGTAAAATTTCCTTCAGTTTCATGAGAATGCCGCTTGGACTTGGAAGTGAGGGTTTGTGGTGGAAGAACGTTTCTGCTGGAGTTTGTTTTTGTTTGAAGTCTAATCTGCCCTAGCTCTGATTAATGAGCCTGTGAGAGTGGAGTGACAGCCTGCCGTGGAGAGGAGCACTGCGCTACCAGGTTTATTTGTACCCAGGGCTGATGGGAAGGGGGGGTCCCGTGTGCTTGACTCAGGGACGGGGTGCTGACTGAAGAACCCTGACCCCAACACACTACCACCAACAGCTTGGCTTTGTCAACCCACACACACAAACACACACACACAAAGACAGTTGGTGGGCGGAGCTGCACCACAACACACAAATATGCGGCTGCTTGTTTCTCTGAAGTGTACAGTTATTCATGTTATGACCATGTTGACAGTTACATTTTGATATTTGTGCACATTTATAAATGTTCGATGTAAATCTTGCT
>CAIGQW010053352.1:1144748-1157094 GCA_903798125.1 Danio choprae
TGTGTGTGTGTGTGTGTGTGTTGTTTAAGGTCAGCTCTCTCAGCAGGGGTGGTCATGATTTGACCTCTTGCTGTCTTTGCTGACAGGCTCCTCTGCGTTGCCGACCTGTCAGTCAAAGCTGCACACCAACAACAATGGCAGAAATTCCTCTGTGTTTGTTTGCTCAAGGACGGGACTCTCACAAACCCTGACGCTCAAGTTGTCATCCCTAAAAACTTTCCAAAACTCCGAGCTTCCATTCGTGCATCCATTAAGGTGAAAGTCATCCCCGTCGCCCACCGAGAGAAAAAGCACATGAGCCCTCATGTCTTTTAAACCCGCTTTCTTTCTCTTTCCAATTGGAACAAATGTACGTAAATCCGCCTTGAAACACACTTAGCTGAACATGTCAACATGTCAAGGTGGGTTGGGTGGATATTTAGCGTCCTAATCCGCTGCTTTTGTGGTCTGACTTTGGGAAGCTATTATGGATGCGAGTCAGACGGCCATCACCAGCCTTCTGCCGGCGGTTTACACTCCGTGCTGGTTTTACAGTCCAAAGCCCTGCGAGGAGAAACAAATATCTGCCTTGTGTAAACACGTGTGAGACTTTTGCGAGAGAAAAGGGGAGATTATGGGTCAAATGAATGGGGGCCAATTATAGTCAAGTGTATTTGCCTTCAATACTGTGCGATCAGAATATTGCTAAAGCCTACAGGATGCTACATGTGCATTATTGTTTAAGTATTCAACGTTTTTTTCTCTCTGTTTATCGTTTTATTTATTAACTGTCACTCCCTAATGTATTTGGAATTTACACTTTTGACAATTGTAGTTGATACACTGTAAAAACAATGCTGGGTTCACACAATTCCTTCAAGTGTCACAACACAAATGATTAATTTAGCTTAAACAAATGTAAGTGTTTCGAACATAAAACAATTAAGTTGCCCCCCCCCCAAAATACTTCAAGAATTGTGTCGTTTCAGCTCATTTCAAATAAGTAGTTTGAACAAGCAGCAAAAATATTATTTTTGAGTGTATATGCATATTATACATCATTTTATACAGTTTTCTTTTAATTTACTCAATAATAAACACTTTTTATGTTTCAATCTCTTTGTTTAGCATTATATTTAACCCCTTAACTGTTACCCGCAAATTTGCAATTTACATTTAAAAATTTGACAGATATTATGCATAATTTAAAAAAAAAAAAGTATTGTACTGAATAATGTCGGGCGGTGCGGTGGCGCAGTGGGTAGCGCTGTTGCCTCGCAACAAGAAGGTCGCTGGTTTCAAGCCTCGGCTGGGTGGAGTTTGCATGTTCTCCCCGTGTTCGCGTGGGTTTCCTCCGGGTGCTCCGGTTTGCCTCATAGTCCAAAGACATGCGGTATAGGTGAATTGGGTAAGCTAAATTGTATATTTGTGTGAATGAGAGTGTATCCACTGCGTAAAACATATGCTGGAAAGGTTGGCGGTTCATTCTGCTGTGGCGACCCCAGATTAATAAAAGGACTAAACCGAAAAGAAAAGAAATGAATGAATAATGTCAGAATACAAGACGCCGTCAGTTAAGGGGTTAAAATTGTAATATTGTGGAAAACTTCCACACTAAGAAAATAAAATGGCAGCTTTCTTTGGTTAAGTTGTGTTCCTGACACCACTCTAAGCAATTTTAGTATTTTTTATGATTTATTTTTGTTGTTTGCTTTTATTTTGGTAGGACAGCATATTGTCAGGAAGTGAAGTATGTGTGAGAGAGAAAGAGGGATCGGGATAGGATCTCCCACAGCGCAGTTGTGCTACATGTCGTCGCACTGACCACACTATAAATAAAAATGTTTCCATATTTTGAGTGTTTTCCGTTTCTTTACGGTTGTGAGTTGCATTTTGGGACCTTGATCTCTGCTCTGTCAACTTTTGATGTTAAAAATTGAACTCCACAGTTTAACAAAGTGACTTTTATTGACATTTTAGTAGTTTGAAATAATATAATAAATGTAAAGAGAAATAAGTCGGTAAAATGACAGTTTATTACAAGGTTGTTGTACCATAATATACAACATCAGACAATATATCACTTTAAACTATTAAAAATGTTATCAAAATTCACTTTTTTTTTTTTTACTTTTCAAGGTTTAAGGTTGTCGGAAGAAAGATCAATAAGGTCCTGTAATGCAATTCAAAAGCATAAATAAACATGGAAAAATATAAACGTGAATCACAAAATATGGAAAACTGCTAATTTATGGATATTTTTTATGGATCGGTGCACTAGGCCATTGGCGCTGATGACTCAAATTTAGATTTCAACCAGGCATTTGCAATACCAGTTAAAGAGTTAAAAGCTGTTTAATATTTAAGTGTTTTAAGATGTAATAAATTAGTTTGTTGGCAACCTGGCAAAGCCAAATAGTCAGGATCATTAATTTATTAAGACTTCTGTGTCACAATAGCTTTCAGAAATCATTTTAATATAGAATTATTGCTATTTCTGGACAATTCTCCAGTTTGATGGGGTCGTAAGGATGTTCTGCATCTAAATAAGTGCAATAAATTCTATAGTTATATAAAAGAAGTATTCATTCATTCATTCCTTTTTTTCGGCTGAGTCCCTTTATTCATCAGGGGTCACCACAACTTATCCAGCATATGTTTTACACAGCGGATGCCCTTCCAGCTGCAAGCCAGTACTGGGAAACATCCATACACACTCATTCACACATATACACTACGGCCAATTTAGTTTATTCAATTCACCTAAATAGCATGTCTTTGGACTGTGGGGGAAACCGGAGCACCCAAAGGAAACCCACACGAGCACGGGGAGAATATGCAAACTCCACACGGAAATGCCAACTAGCCCAGCCGGGACTCGAGTCAGCAGCCTTCTTGCTGTGAGGCGACAGTGCAAACCATCGCCCCATAAAAGAAGTATGTAAAAGTATATAGTTATATAAAGTCTATAAAAGAAGCAGTTGTGAGTATAGCGTGGCCAACCTTTGTTCCACCACTGCGTTAAATACATTAAATATTTTTTTATGCATTAATGTTATTGAAAATATCAATTAGATGCTTTAACATACTAATTTTGTTTTGTAATATTTGTTACAGTTATTTATGTATTTAGCATTTATTTTAATTTCCACAAAGCTGATTGAGTTTACGTTAACTATTATAAACCCTGTGCAGTACAATGGCAAATTACTGGCACAATCGCATGAGCTGAAGATTCTTGTTCTCTGTGTCTCTCGCCGGGTGTCAGATGCTCAGCTGTGGTTAAAGATTCTCCTCATTCTCATTACAGGCCTGACGTGAGGCAGATTTATGTCCTGCTACACGTCCACGGTTAGATCATTGTCTTTGTTCAGCACTTTTTAAAAAATCTTACTCCATTATAGTGTCATTGAGAACATGTTTCTACCTGATTTTGTCTACATTTCTATTATTGTGAAACTTGAAACCCGCAAGCCTTTGCTAACCAGTCAGATCTACAGTATAAAGTTTGTGTTATTTTAAATTTGTTTTATTGGTGTCTCCAACAAGAGCTTTACCTCCATCCAAGGTCAAAAAAATATATATAGTTTTTTTGTTGTCCTCGTAATATATACTGAAGCATTGTATCTTTTCTGAAACAGTTCTTTAAAACAAACCCCTCCTTTCCGAGAGCCACCACTGCTCTCATTGGCCAGAAGTTGCCCAGTCTGTCATGATTGGTCTAGTATTGGGATCCAAAGTGGGAGGCATGGTGGCTCAGTGGTTAGCACTATCGCCTCACAGCAAGAAGGTCACTGGTTTGAGTCTTGGCATTTCTGTGTGGAGTTCGCATGTTCGCATGCAAAATGGCAAAAGTACACATAACACAGATGATACAACATATGGTAAACACAGAACACATAAATAGCAATAGAACAGGGATGAAAAAATGAATTGTAAACAATGACAATCATAATAATAATGGTAGTATTAAAATGTATCATTCATAATAATTATAATGATAGTAATATCAATAGTAAAAGGTTGGTGACAATGAAAGTGATATTCTGTGATATTCTGACAACGGCATGCTAGGCCTATTCCTACTCAGCCCCCCCCTAAAATGGTCACCTCCCACCAACCCCACTCCCCAACCAGTACCCCCCCCCCTGTTCCTCACTTCAGTCTGCGATCAAAACGCAACATCCTCCCATCCCAGTCTTAACTGTAGTCAACGATCAACCCCCATGGTCCTCACTTTAGCCGCGATCAACCCCAACTTCCGCCCCACATCCCATCAAATGAACTTTTCTAGCCATCTCTACTTACATCAAACCGAAAAAAAGACTTAGTTAAACGTATAACAAAAAAAAAATTAAACCTGTTTAACTTATTTAAATCAAAGTAACACATTTTTTTTATTGTCATTACTTTTTTTACATATTATTTTATTATATTTTACTGCGGTGACATGGATAATATAAAAGAGTCAGACCAATAGAAAGCGTAATAAGGAGCTCTTTATATGTAGTTTCTGATGAAACCAAACAAGATGTGAAGTGGTGAATCATCAGTCATTACCTGGGAAATCTTTGTCATTTGTTTTCCGGTAATTAAATAAAAGTAGCAGAGCTAGTATTAGGCAATGTTTCATAAAACAATAAAACAATAAATATGCCACTGAGATAATGAGGCAGTTCTTTTTGTTCCATTATATCGGAGAGGGTGTTTTCTGTTGTTGTCTGCTTGAGTTCCTGTGGGACGGTATGAGACATGCCTCACGGCTCCATCACCTGCACCATCCCCAAAACCTCCATCCTGCTGTTTACTGTAAACACTCACAGTTATGCAGCAGGCAGTGCTTTCACTTTACTGCATAATCATTTTTGAAGCGTTTTGTTTGTGTCCAGAACCTATTCTTGTATATTGAATGTCCAACTGTTAACACACAGAGTATCTGTTAAGAAATTGATACTGTCACTGTTGGTTTAATAATTTCATTTAAATTTAAGCTATTGGGTTTGTCCATAATTACCCAAATTTAGGTTGAAAACTCCTGTGTTTCTGAAGTAAGCACTTAGGAACAAGAACGTGTCTTTGCATGACTGATTACTGTGTTTTTTTACTCGTTCACACTTTTTTCTTAAACATTTTAGATGCAGTAGATGTTCCTCTAATATTTGTAATATTAAAGTGTGAAAGGAAAAAAAAATTATGAATGATGTCTTTTAAATGTCTTGTTAATGTTACATTAATGTCACTGTAAGTACTTTGATAGAACCTTGCTAAGTTCTGAGAATGTTCCCTGTTAACTGGATTATAGTTGGTATTGGGGGTTTTTTTCACGAAAGGAGAATTTTACCCTCAAAAGTCTAAATTTGAACTTTAATGACTTTCTTTACGAGATAATCATATTTTAAGAAATCACAATAAAAGTCCATGACAAAGATTATAGACTTCAAGAGTAAACTTTGGCTTGGCATCCTGTTATTATTGTTATTATTCATTTATTTTCATTTATTTTTACATTGTTTTAATAGAAAACGACCATAAATTTTGCTAAACATCTCCTCTTGTGTTCCTTTATAAAATCGTAGAGCATGCAAACATCATTAGGTGAGTAAATGATAGTGAATTCTCGTTCGTATGTGTGTGTGTGTATGTGTATGTATGTGTGTGTGTGTTTGTGTGTGTGTATATGTGTGTGTGTGTGTGTGTACTTGTTTACATATGGTTTACAAGGACACAAAATTGTGAAACCTACTATGACCTAGTTGTTCCTGAATTAATGTGGTTTGTGAGGACATGCCTTGTCTCCTCATATTTCAAAACGAAAATGCTTAAATATCATACTTAACTGGATTCTTTGACATTCAAATTTCACACAGGCTTCCTTTGATTGCTGGATTTATTGGTAGGGGTAAGGTAAGACCATATAATATGCTAATTTTACAGTATGAAATACATTATGCCTATGGAGAGTCCTCGTAAACCACATATACGTGTGTGTGTGTGTGTGTGTGTGTGTGTGTGTGTGTGTGTGTGTGTGAATACTCCCTCTCAGTTTGAATCTAGATGTAGCTTCATTTCTCCATCATTCTTCCATAGCGCTTCAGACTTGCTCACAATTGAGTCTTCATCCAGGCGATTAAAACCCTCATTGACTGGGGTTCTGTGTTTTTTCACTCATGTCTTCTAGTCTGCAGTGGTGAGAAATCCCTGCCAAAACATCTCTCCTTCACTCTTACTCTCCGTCCTCTCTCTCTCCCTGCCCTGTGGCACTGCGATTATTATCCTCACACTCTCTGCCATAAATCACCTTATCTTTACAGGCTGTGACAATACTTCCCACTTTACAGCCACAACATAAACCCTGGGCTGTACTGCAGCAGGAACACACACTGCCAGGCAGAAGATTGCCCAACACCTACTCATTCTCAGTTAGCACCGGTTTCCAGGGAATTTTGTGGAATGTTTTTACAAACACCTACCGGACTCTTCATTGGACCTGTTTATTATCGGAAATACCTAATCAGCCAATCATATGGCAGCAATGCACATAGATGTAGTTGATCTGCTGACATTCAAACTGAGCATCAGACTGGGAAGAAATTGTAAATGAAGTGACTTTGAACGCGGTATGGTCATTGTCAGACATGCTAGTCTGCTGATATACTGGGTCTTTACACAAAACCATCTCTCGGATTTACAGAAAATGATCAAGGAGAAAATATCCAACAGTACTTTGAGCAAAAATGCCTTGTTGGTGAGATTAATTGAAAATGACCAAACTAGTTCAGCTGATTGAAAGTCAACAGTAACTCAAATAACTATTCAATACAACCAAGGTCTACAGAACATTAAAGCTGATGAGCTACAGAAGCAGAAGAAGTACAATACAAAACAGAATGGAAAGTACTATATCTTATTTTTTCTTCTCTTTTTTTATATTGGCAAAGTAGAGCTCTTTTTGGCTGGTTAAAGAACAATTATAATATTCTACATTAGTTGCAGAAGTTTAATTATACTGGCTGGAAGTCTGCCAAATAGTTCAGCCTGAGCAGTACAAGATCTTGAACAAGTAGTTTTTTTAATGTTATATATGCCTAGGGCAAATTTACATGGTTAGGATGTTCTGATAATGTACTCTTGCCAAGGCGTCACATCTCCAAGGTTCCTGAGTGTCTTGAAAGGGGTTATGGTTGATGCTCCTAACTGAATGAATAAGTTATGTTGAATGGTTGTGTTGGCTGGAATCAAAAGTTCTGTCTTGGTAAGACTGAGTTAAAGAGGATCCTCCAGTTAGAGATGCTGAGATGTGATCTGGCGGGAATGAGAGGTGGAGTTGAGTGTCGTCAGCATAGCAGTGATATGATAAACCATACTACTGAATGACAGATCCTAGTGATGTCATGTAGATATAGAAAATAAGTGAGCCGAGAACAGAGCCCTGTGGAACCCCAGGAGCAGGATGCTTCAACTTGGACACCTCAACCCTGCAAGACACCCTGAAGGATTTAGCTGAGAGGTAAGACTCAAACCACTGGTGTGCAGCTCTTTTGTCATGAGGGTTGACAGCTGGATTTGCTAGGTACCAGTGTCAAAAGCAGCTAACAGTTCCAGCAAGATGAATAATGAAGATCTAAGATGAATAATGAAGATCTGGAAGCAACTGTTAGGTTTACAGTAAAAAGACAGTAGTAAGACCTGGATTTAAATTAAAAGAATTGAATAAATGGGAGCCCGCTTAAATTCTGTGAGAAATGTACAGGAGTTTGTATTCGATTTACACCTAAAGGGCATGTATTGGTATTTTAACAGCTCATATTAGCACTCAAAATGTAAATATTAGAAACTTAAACCGTAAAATATTATTAACTTATGGAAATGTACTACCCAAGTGACAGCTTCTTATTTTTTATACTCCGAGTGAAACTACTCTTTTCTTTCTATTTAAATAACAAAATATCAAACCAAGTGTTGTCTGCAAACTAATATCGCTTGTTAGTTTCTCCCATTATTTTGCTAAAGCAAAGTCACTCATTCTTTTTGTATCCAAAGTATCCATAGTATGTGTCTTTTTGCAGCTGTGTTGTATTATTTGAAAGTATTCAGGGCTAGGGCATCAGTGAGAGCAGTAGGGAGGTTCAAACAGCAGTGATAACGCTGTGTGGCTCTAATATTCAATCCTCTCTCTTCCCCTTCAGCAGCTCCAGGGAGGATCTTAACCTTGTGCTGAGAGGAGCAGGATATCAGCCATGGACTCACTGGAGGAGTGTTAGATTCTGCTCTTCACAGACACCCTCAGGTGCCTTCCAGATCCCAGCAGTCCGTCTGCACCCTGCCTGAGATCATCCACTCACATGTGCTATCTGTACAGAAAAAGCCAACACAAACACAAGAGTGCAAGACATCAGACCTGAGGCCGTGTTTCCAAAATCACACATAACATACCTAAAATATCGACATATCTAAACTAAACATACCTGTGTACATAAAATTTGGAGACAGTCATAGCTATTTGGAGTTGAAAACTACAGTTAAATAGTTCAGTTGGATTGACAGACGAGAAAAGAGCCATGTCAGACAAACTTAAAGGTCTACTAAATAAATAGGAAATAAGAAGATCTTTAAGATAGAATGGATAGGACATCATCAAAGTAAAACTGAAAGAAAATATTATACCTCATAATAATATTTTCAAGTAGAAGCATATATAAGTTAAAAAGAAGTCGGCCCAGAACAGAGCCCTATGTACTCCAATAATAATCGGAGCTGAGAATGAAGGAAATTACCTAACACTGCAGAAAAAGGCCTGGCTTTAGATACTCCCTAAGGCAGTATCTGTGATACCCATCAAATGTTTTAAATGCCAAAGAAGAACATCATGATCAACAGTATCAAAAGCAGCAGTATAATTTAGTTGCATCAACATTGCATACCAGAATAAACCACATGTAAAATACATTGTTGGACACTTTTTAGCAAAGCAGATTCAGTACAATGATTAGAAGAGAATTAGACAGGAATAGCTTCATTCATTCATTCATTCATTTTCTTTTCGGCTTAGTCCCTTTACTAATCTGGTGTCACCACAGCGGAATGAACCGCCATATGCTTATCCAGCATATGTTTTACGCAGCGGATGCCCTTCCAGCTGCAACCCATCACTGGGAAACATCCACACACACCCATTCACACTCATACACTACGGACAATTTAGCTTACCCAATTCACCTATACTGCATGTCTTTGGACTTGTGAGGGAAACCGGAGCACCTGGAGGAAACCCATGCAAACACGGGGAGAGCATGCAAACTCCACAGAGGACCGTGGGCACGGGTCAATCGGTGCTTTTTAAAAGACTATTGGTTGGGTTTAGGAAAGGGGAAAGGTGGGGGTGGGGGGATTGGTTGGTTGGTCAGTCAGTAAATCAGTCAGTCAACAGCGGCCTCTTGTGGATTTACGTAAGAACAGCAGGCGCGAATGGCACATGCGAGAGAAATTTGAGATCTAAAAAAAGCGTGCACAGCGGCCTCTGGTGGATTCGCGAAAACAAAAATTGCAAAAAAAAAAAAACTTTTCTCCTGGGATGTATTTTGTTAGTTTTGATTGCACTAATTTCAACAGGCTGGAAAAACAGCTGTCACTTGATTATTTTTGAAGATTGCCTCACAGCAAGAAGGTTGCTGGTTCAAGCCTCAGCTGGGTCAGTTGGCATTTCTGTGTAGAGTTTGCATCTTCTCCCCGTGTTCTCGTGGGTTTCCTCCGGGTGCTCTGGTTTCCCCCACAAGTCCAAAGACATGTTTAGGTACGCTAAATTGTCCATAGTGAATGAGTGTGTATGGATGTTTACCAGTGATGGGTTGCAACTGGAAAGGCATCCGCTGTGTAAAACATATGCTGGATAGGTTAGCCGTTCATTCCACTCTGGCGACCCCAGATTAATAAAAGGACTAAGCTGAAAAGAAAATGAATGAATGAATGAATGAATTATTTTATTTTATCATTGAAGATTTTATTCTTCAATAGTTTCTGGGACGTTACCAAACACTATACTGTAAGGACAACTGCAAATAATTTAAATTTCATATATAGTCACAGTTGCCAACTTGCCAACTTACTATTAGATGTGTACTGTATAATGTGCTTTATTTACTGTCAGTTTCTTTTTCTTTTTTCTTGTCTAAATGATCAGTAATATCAAGTTCGTGCCTCACTGGTCTAAAAGAGAGGCTTGTTTGACTAAAAGCTTATCTAATTTAGTGATGAGCTGTAAGCTGACCTACATGCCCTTGTGGTAAGAGAGAGCCAGAGGATTTCCTTTCCTCCTCCACCGTCAAGATGGACAATGTTGTCGGCCCCCTCCTCAGGTCCAGGGAGACCGCAGGGAGACTGGCATTGTGGTATATTGCGGGTAATGTGAGATGGCACCAATAATTCATGGTTACGTGGGGCATGGCATCTGACCAGGTGGAGCAGAAGATGCGCTTTTAAGGGCCCCCTCTGCAGGGTCACCGGCCTGCCGCCTTCCATTTACATTAATTGCTACTCACTCTCCACGTACACACTGCTGCAATATTCAGTTGTCGGTTTACCTTTTAGTGCTTAATTCTGTTGTGTACACAAACATTCAGCGTTCAGCAACTTAGTTAACTCATCAAAAGTGCAGGTTACAAAATGTATATACAATGTAACTAGTATATGTGATGTACTTTTTTATGTAATGTCAGAAAAGTGTCTAATTTGTAACAATTCATGATTTAATTACAGTGAAAATGTATGATTGTTTTAGAAGGTTGGGTGTCCCCTAACCTAACCCCTAACCCTACCCTTTATTGGGGGATGAGCCAATCATACTAAAAGCTACAAATAAGATTGTGCTAATTCATATAAATTAGCCACTATGTCAAAAAGTTATGAAATACTGTGAGATTGTGCTGTCTGGTCATGTATATATACATGTATATATTCATTCATCCATTTTCTTTTCGGCTTAGTCCCTTTATTAATCTGGGGTCGCCACAGCGGAATGAACCGCCAACTTATCCAGCATATGTTTTACACAGCTGATGCCCTTCCAGCTGCAACCCATCACTAGGAAACATCCATACACACCCATTCACACTCATACACTACAATTTAGCTTACCCAATTCACCTATACCAGGTCTTTGGAATTGTGGGGGAAACAGGAGCACCCAGGGGAAACCCACGCAAACACAAGAACATGCAAACTCCACACAGAAATGCCAACTGACCCAGCCGGGGCTCGAACCAGCAACCTTCTTGCTGTGAGGCAATTGTGCTACTCACTGCGCCACCGTGCTGCCCATATATATATGTATGTATGTAAATATGTCTGTCTGTCTGTCTGTCTGTCTGTCTGTCTACCTGTCTGTCTATCTATCTATCTATGTATCTATCTATCTATCTATCTATCTATCTATCTATCTATCTATCTATCTATCTATCTATCTATCTATCTATCTATCTATCTATCTATCTATCTATCTATATACAGACCGACCGAGCAACTCAAATATTTAATATCACAAGCACAGTTTCATACAATATTTTAATATTTTCTTAACTGAGATTAATTATCTTAATATTGTTCATTTGTTGAAAATGAAAAGTCAACTCAAATTCAAAAATTTTTGGACAGCGTACACGCTACACATTGCAAGTGGATTTAGTTTTAGGCTATATGATAGCATGTGAAGCCCTGAGCAAGTAGCTTGTTCCCACAATGTTTGAGATCGCACAACGCTGGCCTTTTCACATTTAAAAAAAGTGTATTAATGCTTTAAATTTCCTCATATAGGTCACCTCACATTCCTTCAGCATTCTGTGCAGCACCTGCGTCCTTGTGGATCTTATTGTCTCATTTAAGAGAGACGAAGAGATGCACGGAGAGATGGAGTAACCCTCAGTTGAGCTAATCCAGGGCCTCTAAAGAGGTTTAAAGTACTCTGGTTACATCTAATCTTTTTTTTTTTTTGCTCAGGCCCAGCTAAGCCTGAAACCTCTTCTCCATGATCGAAACGCACAAATAAAGGTCTCTCTCTCAGCCGGTGCAGGTATGAAAGGCCGCTATGTGCTTTGTGGATTAGAGTGGACTTTCCCCCTCCCGCTTTCTCAATTAGAGAAAGGATGAAATAGAGGAGGGAAACAAAAAAAGCATTTAGCTGTTTACCGAGTATAGCTGCTTTACCCGGCTGAGGGACTTTCATGTTGCACTTGATTTCTTTTATTTGGATTTCAAAAAGGTTGTTTTTTTAGACAGTACCATGATGCAACAATGTTTACACACCGTACCATCCCTAACTAACTAAAATACATGTATCCAAAATATTCTTAAAAGATTCTGACACTGTTTGGAAGAG
>CAIGQW010053352.1:1183430-1212382 GCA_903798125.1 Danio choprae
TTATTATTATTATTATTATTATTATTATTATTATTATTATTATTATTATTATTATTATATTTAATACATTTTCTAAGTCCACTATGATTTTTTTTTATTTTTTTTTTCAGGTGAGTGTGGTGGAGATGAGCAGCTGGACTCAAGTGTGTTCTCTGAAACCAGATTCAAACCTGGGGATGCTCATGTGCATGAAGATGTGGCAGGTAAGAGTCACAACAATTTGTCCGGAAATGTATATCAAACAATGTTTAAAATGGAAAATAATCTTTTTTTTTTTTTCTTTGTAGTTTACAACTCCAGCCTAAACAATAAATTCCTTCACATATAAAAAAGTCAATAAAAGTCACCTTTTTAAACTTTTCAGCATCAAAAGTTGATCATAAATCATAAATCGCAAAATACAATTTACAGTAATTTTTTACAGTATGTAAATATGTTCTGGATAAAAAGATATGATTGTTTATAGACTGATGACACTGATTATTAAATTAAACCATATATTGATGTTTATTAATGTTTATTGGGCACATAAATTAGAAGGAATTTTAATTAGAAAAATACTTAATAAATTGTGTATTGTTGTTTTGGAATTAACATTTTGCTAAACAAAAAAAAAATTGTAAGCCAAATAAAATTAAAATAATGTATATAAATCTAAATGATATAAATTTAGCTTAAGTTATTTGTTTTGTTTTTGTTTTATTTTATATATTGATTGATTTGATTTAAGCTTTTTTTACACTGTTCTAAAGTTCATATTTAGGATAACAATTAATACTGTACAAAACGTTAAACCAACATTTATAAAAGGAGGAAAAAAACTAAACTTAAGTAAAAAATATTGAAGAGAATTTTTGCTTTATATATTTCTAATTTATGTACAATCTCCAACGCATTTCAACTTTGCGTGCGTTCTTTTTGTTTGCACTGAGAAGTCTTTAGTCTTTTTTGTTTTGTTTTGTTTGTTTTTATTTTATTTTGCAGATGTTATTTTAGGATAAAAAACAATTTTTTCATAAATTTTTTATCATTTACATTGTTTGACATTGCCTTTAAAGTAAAGAGTAACACAGAGTAACAGAGCAGTTGGCAAATGTGTGAAGCAACAGGTCTGATGTGATTTATATATGCGACCGGTCCGGGCTCTTCCTCCTCCTGTAATCACAGTGTTTGGAACAGCTTCACTTTACTGCCATATATCAACTGCCCGCATCTGTTTTGTAAACACAGCTGAATTTTTTTTTATTTTTTATTTTGCCCTCATTAAAGAAACCTATAATTATTTTCACAGATAATTAATATCTCTTTTTGTATTATTTATGTGTTTTTTTTGTTCGGTACCCTTAAAATAACAAATGAATCTCAGGTCAGTTGACAGCAGGGTGGAGTTTCCTTGCGGTTAATTGGCAGCTCTAATCAAAAGCCGTAAAAGCTGCGGGCGCTTTCAGTCACTGCCAGTGAGAAGACTGCTGGGGTAACTCAGCTACTAAAATCCAAAGTTGTACATTTCTGATAACTGATTTATTTTTTCTTTGCCATGATGACGGTACATAATATTTTACAAATAGATATTTCTAAAGATACTAGTATTCAGCTTAAAGTGACATTTAAAGGCTTGACTAGGTTAAGTCATTTAGGCAAGTTAGGGTTAATTAGGCAAGTCATTGTATAATGCTGACTTGTTCTGTAGATAATCTAAATAAAATATATATATTTAAGGGGGCTGCTTAAGGGGACTAATAATATTGAAAAAAAAACTGAAACTAATTGCCTAATTTTAATATTTAAATACAGCTAATAAAATTATAAAACAGAAAGTACTTACTAAAGCCAGACTAAAATGAAGATGAAAACTGAAAATGTGTAAATGACTAAATATTAATAAGTACTATATAACTAAATAATATTCATGTCAGTATTGGTTTACATTTTGTTTCATTTTTATATCCAATATACCACTCATTTAATAAAATGTATATATTTAGTTTAGTTTTTCTTAATCCAAAATTAGCTCATCACATATGAAGTGTTTTTAGTGATTTTATTGTTTTGTATAAATTAATGTACAATTGATCAATTATGGACTATAAGAGATGACTGTCAAATATCAAAGTATTAAAAAAATATATTAAAAATTACTAGCATTTTGCACAAAATAATGTGAAATATCAAAGTACTAAAGCTAAAAACATTTGTTAAATTATTATTATTTTTATTTTATTTTGCATTATTCTGTTTACGGTTTACTGAAGCGCTTTGAACATTACTACAGTAACAGACAGCAGGCTTTTAGTGTGCATTAGAAAAGATAATTATGAAGAATTAATGGGCCCCACAGGTAGGTGCTGACATCTAACAGCAGGACTCTTGTGCGGTAGAGAATCGCTGCAAGCTTTCATCTTTCATTCACTCAGACGGGATGATCTGTTACTGTCCTGTCACGCTGGAGCCCGCAGGCTGAGTTCAGAGGTGCCCATCTGCCCGGATGCAGGAGCCCAGCTTGAGCCTGTTTAGCTCAGTGTGGGCACTCTTGTTTTGTTTTGTATTTAATTTGTATTTAATTTTTTTAATTTAATTTAATTAATTTATTTATTTTTATTTATTTATTATTATTTTTTATACAATGTACAACATGACATGTTGTGCCAGCATTAGGTATAAAACTAATTTACTAAGCTATGTTGTAACAAGTTTAACAATATAACTTTTTTCTTTTTAAATGGTACAATATGCACTTACAGTACAATACATACAGTACATCATAGTCAGTAAAATGAAATCAAATCAGTGGTTGCATATTTGGTTTTCTTTAAGCCAAACTTTAAGGACAGTTTTAAAATTGTTAAAAGTGGTACTCTCTCTCTAATATGGTATTTTACTCCATCTTTCTGCTGCTCTGACTGATTGTCCAAAAACAGTTCTCTTGAGTTTAACTGAACAATCACCTCTAACCGATGACCTTTTTATTGTCCTTGCAGACAATCACACATCATTTGAGAGGTGATGGGGCAAGATCATTATATATTTCATACATTAAACACACATCAGCATTAAATAAGAAATTGTCAAATGTTAATTTATGTTGTTCAATACGGTTATAGTACTGATAGCTTCTAAATAAATAATAAATAATATACAATGGTTTTAATGTTGTAATGTTCATATGGGACCAACGTGTAGCACAATAAGATAAATGAGGAAAAATCATTGTATTCATAAAAGTTTTTAGCAGCAGCCATATGTAACTGATGCCTGATGTTTCTATCAATCCTCAGGCTTGCTTTGGCATTTTTGGAAACCTTCTTAATGTGTTTTTTAAAATTTTAATTAGAGTCAATAATTATACCTAAATATTTTAAATGATCAACATAAATTTTCATCATTATTTTAAGCATACCGTATGAATATTTCATTTAAAAGTACTAAAACTGAAATAAAATAATTGACTTAAATACGTTACTTATAACTAATACAAATTATTTTATTAATTATTAAATATATAGAAGCTAAAAAAAACATTAAGCAAAAGGCTATTTGGTGTTTATATTATAAAATGGTCTCTATATAATAAAAATGTAACATTTGCAGGCAGTGTTGGATATTCAGTTGTTCACTTCATCATTTATTTTGCAATTTTTTAGCACTCAAACTAAGTATTTGTTAACCCAGGTAGTTAGTAGCCCTGTCTAATGTGGTTTTAGCATCTCAAAATGAATGCATTTCATATCTTTATTATGCTTGTATTATTTTTGTAATGGCAAAATTTAGCTTGACTTCTGTTTTTTATATATTTATTTTTTAATTCGTAAACTGAGTATTTTAAGCATAACATGAAAATATACAATTCTATACTACTAAAACTAAAATGAAACATAAGCTAAATATTATTAAGAAAATAACTAAAAAATATATATTTTCGTAACAATAAAATATAGGAAAGCTAAGAAAATGAGCAAAATGCTAAATATTACTAAATAATAGCTTACTGTTAATAGAAAATATTCCACTTAAGTTAGTATTACACATTATTACATTACATTATTAGACATTACCTATGTCACAGGTGTCAAAGCCAGTTTCTGGTGGGCCGCAGCTCTGCACAAACTTTCAAACAAGCCTCAAGGACTCAATTAGTTTGATCAGTTGTGTTTAATTATGGGGTTGAAACTAAACTGTGCAGAGTTACGGCTCTTCAGGAACTGGCTTTGACACCTGTGACCTGTATACTATATAACTGCAGATTAATTATGTTTATATATAATAACTTTAACTAATTAACTAGTAACTAATAGCTTTTAACATTTAAAGTTTTTAGTAATTTATAAAGTTATGGTAACTAATAACCTTAACCTTTCTGAATTTGATTTTAATGCAGTAATGTGCACCTTTTGTAAAGCTGCTTTGAAACAATGATTATTGTGAAACGGGCTATACAAATAAACTTGAATTGATTAGAATATTATTGTTATTTATCCTTTTCACTAATTTAGTGAATATAACAAGCCTGGTCTTATTATCCTCACAATCCCTGCTGGCGCAGCCTGGCGTTTCCACACAGACGATCGCTCTCTTCTCTTTGAACTTCTCTCCTCCATCTTGCTGCCAGTAGAGCTGACAACAGATTTATTGTCTTTCTTTAAGCAATTTGTGTTGGACTATTGGAACGGATTAGATGCCATATTAAATAATGATTTCTTTGGGTTTGGCTTGAGTCTCATTTGGCACTCTTTTTGACGTTTACTCCATCTTGTATCTGGAAGTTTCTGATTGGTTGGAAGCATCTCTCATTACTTTTGAATCAGAAATGCATTACATGTTTGGCTGGGTTATTTTGTTAATAATCAATTCAGTGTTTTATTATTATTCTTTTTCTCATTGGAGTAAAGTTGAAATAAATTAAATTATAAATATGATTTAAAAAACATGAAACTTTTCCAGGGCCACTCACTGAATACATTTGTATTTTTTTAAACTAGATTTGCTCACTAAAATAAAGCTCTAAAAATAAACATTTCAAGTTAAAATCAACTTAAAATACAGTTGCGTTTGTTAACATTAGTGAACTAACAATGATAAAGAGGTTAGTTCTAGTTTAGCTTGTATTATTACTAAAAGTTTTTCACAAATAGTTACTAAATTACCCAAAGTTGTATTTGTTAATATTATTTATTAGATCTGAGCTAACATGAACTGACATCATACTGTTTATTTTTATATAATAAACATTACAGATATGTTTTTTTCATCTTACATTTTGCTGCATCTACCACTCACTGGAATTCCAAATTTAATAGCATAGTTTAGTAAACAACTTTAATTATATTAGACTTTATAGCGAACCCATTATATGCAGAGTACCTAATAATGTGATACCTGATACCTAAACCCAAAATTCACTTGTCTTATTTTATTTTTTATCAATTTTTTTCCCCTTTTATGCACATAATTATATTGAATTCATCATTTATCAACCACAACATGCAAATAATATTGACTCCATCAGTCAGTTATAATGTCATTGTTTCTGAACTTTACACATTATATTTTAGTTAGACTAAAGTAATGTTTTTTGTTTTTCGTAAAGGGATAGTTCACCAAAAACAAAATCTGTCATCAATCACTCACCCTTCACTTGTTCAAAACTTATTAGTTTATTTTCTCTGTTGCACACAAAATAAACTATTCTGAAAAATGCTGGTTGATGGTACCCATTGACTTCCATAGTATTTCTTTTTTTGGTTCCTACTATGGATGGGTACCATCAACCAACATTTTTCAAAACATCATCTTTTCCTGCCTTTCAAAAGAAGAAAGAAATGCAAAAGCTTCAAAGGAGAGGAAATCAGGTCATTTTTTTAAGTGAACTATCCCTTTAAATTGAATTTGACTTCTTCAGTTTGTGCTGAAATTCCACCAGTCCATTTCGAAGTTTACCA
Source organism: Danio choprae (assembly GCA_903798125.1). Classification (NCBI taxonomy): domain Eukaryota; kingdom Metazoa; phylum Chordata; class Actinopteri; order Cypriniformes; family Danionidae; genus Danio; species Danio choprae. The sequence continues at coordinate 1,189,367 of CAIGQW010053352.1, forward strand.
AACAGATAATATAACTGTAGCTCAGCTTCATCCAGCTTGTCTGCATATGTCTCTCACTATCTCAGCTGTTTGATTACTTGGAAAATAAATGTAATATAGATCAAATCTTCTGTAGTTTATTATAACTGCACATGTAAATGTACTGTGTGATACTGGACAAGGGCTGGAGTCAGGGATGCAGTGGTGTTGGCTAATGTCAGCGTGAAGGAAATGTTCCTATACAGATATCAGTCAAACTCATCTCATCTCCATGACATAACCATTTACTCCACATGTCCTCATTTTACAATTTAGAATGTGGCCTCTGTTGGGTTCCTCGTTATAGTGTTTTCTTTATGATATTTACATTGATGCATTATGGTTTTAATGTTTAAAATGTATTTAAAACAAAAACAATCCTTGTAGGTATTTTATAGAAAAGATCTCCATCTACATGATTGAAAATTAAAGTATGAAGCTAATAGTAACTATATACAAATATGGTACATTGTAGCCTTTATAATCATTTATTAAATAAATCACAAATTATAATGGAGTCTAGTTTAAAAACAAAGTAGTAAATCACTTTGAACGTCAAGTTTACATTGGAAGCAAATCCTTTAAATGTTACCTGTATTCAGAACAGAACAAGATAAATTTAACTAATTGTTGTATTTAAAGGGGTGGTCCACAGTGTATTTTTAAGGCTTGGTTGTGTTTATAAGATGCAAAGCAATGTGTGCTCATGCTTCACTTGTAGAAAATCCCATTACTTTTCATATATCTTACTTTGATTTTATACTGCTACTCCTCTAACATGAAAACAACTTTCATATTTCCTATTTCTTCTGAAAGGCCCGCCCTCAAGAGGCTCTGATTGGTCAGCAAACATAATGTGCTGTGATTCGCGGATTAACTTCACGTCACCACATCATGCCTCTACAACCATGCGCTTTTGCGCCGTGTAAACAGCTGTATCAGTTTGCCTGAATCAGACAGAAAATGAAGAGCACAAAGCTGAAGCTCACACCTGCTCTCTTTAATAAGTGTCTTTCACATATATTCGGAATAAGCATGTGTAAGTAATATAAAACATTCACATTTCTTTTGTGAGTTTGTTATTTGAGATGTAGAACGCACAGAGAGACGCTGAAAGCGTCCGCAAAGAGAGACGCTGAAAGCGTCCGCAAAGAGAGACGCTGAAAGCGTCCGCAAAGAGAGACGCTGAAAGCGTCCGCAAAGAGAGACGCTGAAAGCGTCCGCAAAGATAGATGCTGAAAACTTTGTTCCACTCTGTGGGAAAAAAAAAACTTTTTGGAAAGAATTTATCATTGCATATTAGGAATGCATAAAGTGTAATAAACAATCTACAAGCATAGATAAATTCAATTTAATAAATTAATTAAACAGCGTTTAGTTTTTTTTTAGAGGAGTCCAACTGTATTCAGGTATACACTAATTGAATAATCAAATGTTAAATAAAACTGCATTGTCTTCGTTTTATGAACAATTCAATAAAATGTATTGTTATTAATTTTTCAAAGTTACAAACTGTACAATTTCTTTTGCCTGAATGCATTTAAAACCCTCACACAGGCACAGGCCTCAAAAACTCTTGAAATGATAAATTATAATCCAGACTCAACATTGACTCAAGTGAATAATCCAGACTAACATTGACTCAAGTGAATGATCACTTGATGGTTATATAAATGAAACGATATATTGTGCAGCCCTACCCTAAAATCAAAAACCGAACCATGAGCAATCGGTATTGTTGCACCTCTAGTAGCCATGGCAAAATGTGTGGCTTTTAAAAGGACTAGTGTAAAGACAACTTCATAAACCGCTTTCGCTCTCATTAGCATGGTGCATACTCCAGTAACCCAGTTGCACATCTGTTGGCTCTTGTTCTAGGTGCGTCATACACACACATGCACATACACACAAACACACACCACCCACAATCCTTCACACGGCTTGACCTGGAGGCCCCCTGAGATGAGAACAAGGGGATCACAGCTCCGTGGTTTCTCGCTCAGCGGGGGCTTCACTGGTGCATGGTGACTTGTTGCCATCCAGTGGAACAATGTCCTGCCCTGCGTTCTGTTGTGGCTTCAGTCTGGAGCATCCATCTGAAGCAGCTGCTGGGATGATGAATCTTCCCCCGAAGCCCGAGTCCTAATCCGGCTAAAGCACCCTCTTGTAGAGCAGCCATGGAGGATATAATGAATTAGGTGTCTACCCAGGGTTCTGTGACCCTTGACCTGTGACATCATCAATCAGGGAGCACCTACACTTAGCTGAAGTGCAGGGGCCAGAGGGCAACAGACGGTAATGCTTAACAACTGTCTCTGAGGCCTGGAGATTGATTTCCAGTTGCTGTATTTTTTTTTTTATCATTCTAATATGCTTCGCTGCTGATGTGTTTACATGGCATTTGTGATTTGATTTGAAAATCTGAATATTATTATTTATTTATTTGTTATTATTATTGTATTTTGTTTTATTTTTTTGAGGAAGAAGAAGAATTTGAAGAATAAGAGGAGAAATTAGACTTATGAGGTCCTTGCATATATATATATATTCATTTATATATAAATAATCTGGCACAATAAGGTGGCAATTGGGTTTTTGTTTCAAAATGATGTTTTAGAATGAAAGCGTTCCTCGTCCAGACTGCAGTTTTTGTGTTTTATTGTCCATACCTACAGTGAACAGTGCATCCGGAAAGTATTCATAGCGCTTCACTTTCTACATTTTATGTTACAGCCTTATTCCAAAATTGATTAAATTCATTTATTTTCTCAAAATTCTACACCCAATACCCCATAATGACAATGTGAAAAAAGATTTTTTGAAATTGTTGCAAATTTATTAAAAATAAAAAACCTGTAAAATCACATGTACATAAGTATTCACAGCCTTCGCTCAATACTTTGTTTATGCACCTTTGGCAGCAATTACAGCCTCAAGTCTTTTTGAATATGATGCCACAAGCTTGGCACACCTGTCTTTGGGAAATTTTTGCCCATTCCTCTTTGCAGTACCTCTCAAGCTGTATCAGGTTGGATGGGAAGCGACGGTGTACAACCATTTTTAGATCTCTCCAGAGATCTGGCTGGGCCACTCAAGGACATTCACCGAGTTGTTGTGAAGCCACTCCATTGATAGTGGAGCGCTATAAATACTTTCCGGATGCACTGTACAGTGTAAAAATGCATGATACCAGACCATTTACACTCTCTGGACATATTTGTCATTCGTATGTGCATATTTTTTGCCAGCATCTGTACTTGCAGTCTATGTATAATGGTCATGTTGGAGCAGTTTAACAAATCAATTATTATAATTTTTTTTAAGAAACAATATGCAATAGTCCAGAAGAGCAGTCAGAGAGCGATTGTGTATAGCTGCATCTGTTTTCAAAAGTTTGGATTTTATTCCATCTATACTAAAACGGGACGCCAGCATTTTCAAGCTAAAATGGGAGCTTGGGTGTTTTCAAAATGCTCCATTTTCACAGGTTGAAGAGCCCAGAGTAGTGTGGATGCAAGGCGTAATCATAACACCACTCATGCATTTTACATTAATGCAAAAACACATTAGTGTAAATGGCACCTAAGACTTTTGAACATTTTTGAAAAATTATATTTACCAGGATTGCCATTTAAAATTTGCCATTCAAATTTTTAAAAAGGTATTGTGAAACTGTTTGTTCGGATATTGTGATTTTTAGGATGTGCATTCAGGATTCTATGAATAACAGTTCAAGAGAACATTATTCATTTAAAATCTCTGATAGATTTATACATTTTATACATTATACGTTCATGCCTTTGAAAAATTATAGTGAAGACATTTACAGTCAATTGAATGCATTCTTGCTAAATAAAGATATACATTTTTTTTCAGAACTTAATTTAACAAATAAATGTATTGACCCTAAATATTTACATTTTTGTAAATACAAAAGGTTGTTGGCTTGTAAAATGTAATAAGAAAATCCAATGCAGTGCTTATTCCAAATACTTAAAAATATTGATTCATTTTAATATACAGTACATGAACAAACTACCAAACCTTTGAACAGCAGCGTATGTCTACAACAATGTTTGTTTATACAAATATGAAAACAATTCAGTGTATACAGTGAGTGTATATTTCTTAAACTTTTAAAATGTATATATTTTTAATTATGATTGATATTTGCATATTGTAGTGAAAATCAAGTGCGCTAAATGGCACCTCTGTGTTGTCACTTGCACAAGGAGATGAATGATCTTCTTGAAGAGGTGTGTGTGTGCGTGTGTGTGTGTGCGTGAAAGGAGGGGAAGGACACTGGGTAGTAAATCTTGTTGTGTAGACAGCACGCCTGCAGCTCTGTTCTGAGTTATGAGACTGTAGGCTTTTATCAGCTCCTTCATTCTGCTTTTATCCGCTAAACTGATTTATGAGACAACCTACTGCGTGTAGCCATGTAGCTTCAACGCTTCTCCTTCAGATAATGAGCGAGGAACCTCGGAGGTGCTGTAAATCTGAGTAAACAAACATGTACATGCACCTGAGCTGATTTTTTTTTTTTTTTTTTTTTTTTGGAGGTTAAGTGAAAACAGGTCACGCAGTGTAAACAGAAAGTCAGAGGTCACTGGGATTGATAAAATGACCGCAGGCTCAGGGAGAAGTGAAGTTAAGCAATTGCGGGTGTTATATGCAAATTAGGGGAACTTTTTTGTCATGTAGTTTGCAAATATGCCTGTGTACTTATTTGTCCATTCAGTTGCAACTTGCAAGTGCTTTAGAATAGTACTGGGTGATTTAATTTTTGCATTGTTTCAGTATATTTTGATAACTGTTTAGTTATTAGCTTTAATGTGTGGATGTGTGATAAATGTATACGTTTTACTATTATATTGTGGTGGCATGGTGGCTCAGTGGTTAGCACTATCGCCTCAAAGCAAGAAGGTTGCTGGTTCGAGTCTAGGCCAGTTGGCATTTCTGTGTATAGTTTGCACGTTCTACCCGTCTTGGCGTGGGATTCCTCAAGAGTGCTCCGGTTTCCCCCACAGTCCAAAGACATGCGCTATAGGTGAATAGAATTAACTAAATTGGCTGTAGTGTATGAGTGCATATGTGAATGAATGGGTGTTTCCCAGTACTTGGTTGCGGCTGGAAGGGCATCAACTGTGTAAGACATATGCCAGAATAGTTGGCGGTTCATTCCACTGTGGCGACCACCTGATAAATAAGGGACTAAGCCGAAGGAAAATGATTGAAAGAATGAATATTATTATAATATTCTTTATATTATGTTATATTATATTATATGTTTATTATTTGTTATATTTTATTATTATATTACATTATATTATTTATTTATTATTTGTTAAATTTTATTATAATATTATTTTATTTTATATTATATTATTTTATAAGTATTGGATTAGATTGTGGATATTTGCATCTGTGCAAAAATATTTTAAGTATTGTTTGTATTTTTTATTATTTCAGTTTATTTTGATCTGTTTATGTATATGCTCTGTGTGGAGACTTTTTGTATCTTATTTTATTTAGTATTTTAATTTTATTCAGTTTTATTTATTTATTTTAAATAATCATTTATTTTTTTATATTTATACTTTTTACTGATATTATATTTAAATATATATAGTTATACTTTAAGTAATGATTTACACAATGGATATCTGCATCTGTGCAAAATAATTTTAAATATTTGTATTTTGTTATTGTATTTTAGTATATTTTGATATCTGTTCATGTATATTCTCTAATTTATGGAGACCTTTTTTGCCCATATATTGTATTTTAATTTAATTCAGTTTAATAATTTTTTTTTAAATTTATTATTATATTATATTATATTATGGGGCATCATAGTGGTGCAGTGGGTAGCACGATCATTTCACAGCAAGAAAGTCACTGGTTCGAGCCTCGGCTGGATCAGTTGGCATTTCTGTGTGGAGTTTACATGATCTCCCCGTGTTGACGTGGGTTTCCTCCAGGTGCTCCGGTTTTCCCCCCCCCCCCCCAGTCCAAAGACATGCGGTACAGGTGAATTGGGTAAGCTAAATTGTTCGTAGTGTATGTGTGTGAATGAGTGTGCATGGATGTTTCCCAGTGATGGGTTGCAGCTGGAAGGGCATCCTCTGTGTAAAACATATGCTGGATAAATTGGCGGTTCATTCCGCTGTGACGACCCCAGATTAATAAAGGGACTAAGCCAAAAAGAAAATCAATGAATGAATATTATATTATATAAACATATATAATTATACTATTGTATTGAATATTGAATTAGATTATGGATATCTGCATCTGTGCAAACATATTTTTATTATTATATGTTTTATCTATTCATGTTTTGGCTTTTAATTTAATTATTTATTCATTAGTTTGACTATATTTTATAGCTATCTGTAGTTGACTTTTCATTTCTTTTTAGTTATCCATCAATTAATATATTTATTTAGAATATTTCAAAACAAAGTTGGTTGCTTAATATAATATTGATTATTGACTAAAAAGGTCAAGATAAATATTAAATAATATGAGAATTCAAAGAAACAAAACATTTAAGGAACACATAAATATTATTATTAAAAACATTTGCTGTCAATTAATTGTATAGTATAGTATCCCATATGGTTTCGTATGTTTTCTAGCATGCAGTATATCGTCCAGCCCTGCTCTAATGAAGTGGGCTGTGATTGGCTAAAGGCAGCATCAGATTATTAATGCTGTGGTTGGTCTGAGCATGAGCATTGTGATAACCTCTGATAAACACTTCTGCCATGAGCTTCTGTTCATCTGTTTCTCTCTCTGCAGTGTTTCTTATTACTGTTCTTTCCTCTCCATTATTATTTAATTTTCATGTTTGACTTTTTTTCTCTCTTTGTTTCTGTCTCAGGCTGATTCTGGTCCGGTTCTGTGTGCCGGTTATGAGGACGGCTCTGTTGTATTATGGGATGTTTCTCATCGTCGTCCGTTCATCCGTCTAAAGATTCATCCAGAGCCAGTCATGAGTCTAGATGTTGATGTATGCAGGCAGAAAGGCATTTCAGGGTCTTCAGAAAATATCCTTCAATCCTGGACGCTTGACAACCAGCAGAGCCTTCAGGTAAGATCAGGAGGACAAAATCATAACCATATATGAATGAGGTGAACTTGAAATTGGATGAAAAATGTCAAAATACTCTCCTTCAGAAATGGTCTTCTTTGCACTCATGTGTAAATTAATTAGCAATATTAGATCAAAAAATAGTGAAAGGTGGGGGGGGGGGGGGGTTGTGGGGAGAAGTCGGTGAGGGGGGGCTGGGGGGTGGGGGTGGGTAGGGGCACTTTCAATCATTTAGAGGGGCATTTTTGTCTTTAAGAGAAAAAAGAGCAGGTGCTCAAGCACCCAAAGCCCCCCACCCCCTGCAAGTGCCGGTACAGTTGACGTCAGAATTATTAGCCCTCTTGTGATTGTTAACCTAATTAACCTAGTTAAGCCTTTAAATGACTCTTTAAGCTGAATACTAGTGTCTTGAAAAATATCTAATAAAATATTATGTACTGTCATCTTGGCAAAGATAATGGAAATCAGTTATTAGAAAGGAGTTATTAAAACTGTTTAGAAATGTGTTAAAAAAATCTTTCCATCAAACAGAAATTGGGGGAAATTATACAGGGGGCTAATAATTCAGGAGGGCTAATAATTTTGACTTCAACTTTGAGGTGAACTTGAAATTGGCTGAAAAGTGTCAAAATACCCTCCTTCAAAAATGGCCTCCTTTGGACTTGTATGTAAATTTACTTGCAATATAAAATCAAAAGATAAAAAAAATCTGGTACCATAAATATCTCCCCTGCCTCAGCCATGTGAGCAAAAAGGACATAAAATATGAATTAAATGAAAGGTTTCGGTAACACTTTATTTTGATGGTCCATTTGAGTATTAGTAGACTGTCTGCTTAATATCTGCTAATACTGCTCCTTTAAGAGACATTTAACTGACTATAAGAAACTTAGTAAGTGCATGTCAACTTACACTAACCCCAACCCTAACCCCAACCTAACAGTCTACTTATAATCTAATGAGAATTAGTTGACATGTATATGCATTGTAACTTAAATTCAACAAATGGACCATCAAAATAAAGTGTGACCAAGGTTTCTTATATTATGCAAAATAACTTTCCACATTTAGGCTATCTGTACAGGTGTTATGCTTTCAAGTAGCTGTTTAGAAATGTATTTAGTTTTACCTGTAGAGTGTATTTTCCTATGTATAAGTATTCAATTTTCTTAAAATGATAGTTCACCCAAAAGTGAAAATTCTGCCATCATTTACTCGCTCTTAGACTAAACAGTTTGAGGGTTTTTTTTTGTTCTGATAAACACAAAATAAGATATTTTAAATAATGATGGAAACCTGTAAACATTGACTTCCATAGTATTTGTTTTTCCTACTATGGAAGTCAATGGTTTCAAGTTTTCTTCTTTTGTGTTCAACAGATCAAAACAGCTAAAACTAGTTTGGAACAAGTCAAAGAGTGAGTAAATGATGACAGATTTTTCATTTTTGGGTGAACTATCCCTTTAAAATATTAGTCACTTAAAACTACACAGGGCAGCACGGTGGCGCAGTGGGTAGCACAATCGCCTCACAGCAAGAAGGTTGCTGGTTCGAGCCTCGGCTGGGTCAGTTGGCATTTCTGTGTGGAGTTTGCATGTTCTCCCCATGTTCGCGTGGGTTTCCTCCGGGTGCTGAAAAGAAAATGAATGAATGAATGATAAAAGTACACAAATTCTTTTTGAACCCCTTGAAAAGGTATCAGCCCCTTTATTTCAGTGTAGGTTACATAAAAAATACGCACGCCTCCCACCAGTGCTGATATACAGCCATATCGCACTGCACGTGTGATATTGCTCATATATATCACTTGAAATGACACAAATGACTTCTAATTCTGTTTATATGAAATAAGCTGCTCCTGCGCAAGTTTAACTTTACAGACCTGTTGCTATGAAAACAACTACTGGATTTGAAGATTGTTTTTAAAAACGAAACCATAATGGATCATGCAGAATTGACAATAATCAAATCCAGCTAACTGAATAATCCACGTAAAAAGAACGAACCCCAGGGGCCTGCACTATAAAGCTGTATTAGCTAGATAGCAATTTAAGTTTCAGTATAGTTTGGGCTTTAGGAAATATGAAGGCAGCTCGATGGTTGTTGCTAGATCAGATACGGTTGCGGACGAAGTTTGAGTATTGTTTATATTATTTATTAAATTTCCCATTAAATTGTATTTTATTAATGTCTACCCCTACCCTAACCCTAAACCCAACTGTCACAGTAACGTAAAAACAGTAGTTGTACCGAGTATTATTTATGTTATTTAGTAAATTACCCAATAAATTGTCTTTTTTAACATCTACTCCCACCCCAACCTTAAACCCAAGCGTCACAGTACTGTAAAATTATTAATTATTGTTATACAGTGTTACAAAAATCATGCTATATTGATGTGCATATCCGCAGCTGTATCCTATCTAGACTTTACCCAGCTCAACTTTAATCGCTCTTTGTTGTCATGGTATTATAGAGCAGCTAAGCTAAGCTACCTTCATGGTACCTAAACATAGCATTGGTGCAAACTAAACTAAAACTTAACTGGCTAGCCAGCTAATCTGGCTTAATGCTACAAGCCCCCAATTAAATCCAGGTTGGATTAGTTTAGTTTTTTTGTCAAACCTTCTTTTTTTGTTAAACCTTCTCTGCAACTCCGAGTTTGGTCAACTTGCTTCATGTAACAGGCCACAGGTGTAAACAAGAATGGGTCTCCTCCATCTACTTGTGATTCAGTCAAGCAATGTTCATCTACGCTGACTAGATGTTATATTATTGTCCATCATTTATAAATAAACTCCCATTACATACATGCTTTCTATCGAATCTTTAACTGATTGTTCATTTGTTCTTTCCTAAAACTGAATTAAAGTTCAAATGTGACTCCTGTAAACAAACACAGAACAGCTTAGACACTTGAGTAACAGCATTGAAGAGTGTTTCACTGCAGTGTGTACGTGGCCGTGTAGACACACACACAGACCACCTGAAACGCTTGGAAAGTATTTGGCCAGAATATAAAGTTTCCCCAGGTTTGTTGGATAATAAATCAGTCTCTTTTACTTTAGATTGGCAACTCTCAGCGACACTGTGATGTCATGCCATAGCTCCAGGCCAGGTTTCGCTTCTAGACAAAAAATAATCTCTTCCCCTGCAACATCGTGCACATACAAATGCTTTTATTTCTGTATTTGTACAGCATTCTTAAAGAAATAAGCATGCATCAGAGCCATGTTTTATCTTGCATAACACTTTACTCATCTGAAAGGTAATGCCTCATTAGCGGCCATATTCTCAGGTCATACAGATTCAATATTTCACAAAACCTGTGTGAATAGGCTCTGATATACAACACTCCAGTCCTGTGCGGGAATTGTTATTCTTTCCAGTGCCTTTTACGCATGAATGGGTGAATTAGAAAAATTCCCAAACCTTCCTCTCTATTTTGTCTAGCATGCAAAATGTATTTGCAGTAATAAGCATTTATAGAAACTGTATCGATGGTTCGGTTTATTTTGCATGTCAGGAAAAAAAAGAATTGATTTAAAATGTAATTCTTGGCGGAGAGGGCCTTAAAAAAAGAGGGGTTGGGAAAAGGGCTCTGCTGGGGCTTTTAAATTAGGCCGAAGTGCAGCACAGTGTGACGTCCAGACAGCCGCTGCGAGCTCTTCCCACAGACAGATTTTTGTGTGGCGGTAGCGTTGGGGCATCTGCTGGGTGGCTGCTCCTCTCGCTGACGAACGACCCGCGAGAGGTAATAAAAACATCAAAACCTCGCAGGCTGCTAACTAAACAAAAAATACATCTGCAATAAAAGGAACAGTAGTTCACAGTGGGAGGTTCTACCAAAGGCTGAGCTGAGAGGAAGCTACAGGACTAGGGTCTTCACTGTTAACCTGCTGCTGAAATGCACATGCTGTTGCAAATGATAACAATTTGTTTGTTTTTTAATATTAGAGATTTATTTTAGGAATCTAGTAAAGAAGTCTTTATATTTTACACCATTTTCCCCAAACTCACATAGATGATAATAAAATAACATTTAAAAAATATCATGTTAATAATTGATTAAAAATCTTCCTTTTTTATATATATATTTTATTTAAACATTTGTTTAGGAGGATTCGACTGTCCACACTGTATATATGTTGCTCACTTCAATTTATAATTTAAACCAATTTAACTTTACAAGCCATTTTAACTTGCATCAATTAAGCTGACTTAAAACATCAAGTTAAAAATTGTTTAACTGAAAGCTGAAACCTGATTAACTTTCTAAAGTAAGTTAAAGTACTGTCGCCTCACAGCAAGAAGGTTGCTGGTTTGAGTCCTCGCTAGACCAGTTGGCATTTCTGTGTGGAGTTTGCATGTTCTCCCCGTGTTTTCGTGGGTTTCCTCCGGGTGTTACGGTTTTCCTCCACAATCCAAATACATGCAGTATAGGTCCAAATAAAAAATACATAAGAAAAATGTACATTTTAAATAATTTTCACATGCATAAAAATACTGGACAACTTGCAATCCAATCATATAAATTTACATCAGAGCTGGAACAGATTAATAGCCTGCCACAATAGAATCTTTGTATCTATTAATCCTGCTTAAAGGTAGTCCAAAACTACTATCTAAAGGCAGCAAACTAAGCCCCACCTGCATAATTATAAAATGTTTTAGTTTGTAATTTTCACTACCGAGACCCCTCAACTTCTGCACAATGCAGAAAAGCCACGAGTAGTCTGTATGCCTTTTCATGTGAGCAGAAGCAATAAAGATTGATCTTATCGAGCACAGATAAACTGTAATCCCGAGGCACCCAACCATTCCCCACTCACTATGATACTACTGGATATAGATATGATACTTGTTATGGTGGATTATTAACAACTGCATCTGTCATAGACTTAAAGGGGTGGACCAGAGTGTAATTTTAAGGCTTGGTTGTGTTTATAAGATGCAAAGCAATGTGTGCTCATGCTTCACTTGTAGAAAAATCACATTATTTTTTTCATATATCTTACTTTGATTATATACAGCTACGTTGCTAACATGAAAAAGACTGTCATATTTCCTAGTTCCTATGAAAGGCCCGCCCTCAAGAGACTCTGATTGGTCATCTAACATAATGTGCTGTGATTTGCTGAAGGGCTCCACATCCCCAGTAAAGCGTCATGCCTCCACAAGCATGCGCTTTGCCTCAGCTGTGTAAATACTGTCAGTCAGAGTAGCTGTTAGCTGTATCTGTTTGAGCCCTAATCAGACAGAAAATGAAAAGGATGAACCTCATGCCTGCTTTCTATAATAAAATCTGACAAGTGTCTGTAACGAGTGAAAATAGGGTGTGGCTCCTTTAGAGAACCGCCATTTTGTGTGTGTGTGTGTGTGTGTGTGTGTGTGTGTGTTTTTTTTTTTTTTTTTTTTTTTTTTTTTTCATCGAATTAAGTTATTTTTCTGTAACTTACAGTGACGCTGTTGACAGGAGAATAAAGCACGAGATGTGGAATGCGACCCGTGTGAGCTTTGATTGGTTTTTCTGCTGCAACACGAGTTAGGTAATAAATAAAATACAGGATAGCTTGCCTAACTCAACGCTATGGAATCAGACTGCCTAAAGAATGTTCAATATTCACAGCTGAAGCCCGTACTTTACTTTTAGCATTGGAATATATAGAAAATGTCCAACAAAAGAACTCTTATCATTTTTACAGACTCCAAATCATGCCTCCAAGTGATGGAATCTTCAAAAAATGATCATCCTTTGATAGATAGTATTTTAACCAAAGTTCACCATCTACAAAACCAGTTTTATCATATCATATTTTCCAGGACATGTTGGGCTTTCAGGAAACGAGCGAGCTGATGCTGCTGCTAAGGACGCTTTGAAGCAAGTGGTGAATAAATGCCAAATTCCTCCTTCAAAGATGAGAGCTTTTATTAACGTTTACATTTTGAATAAGTGGCAAGAGGAGTGAGATGCATTGGAAAATAATAAACTATATGAAATCCAACCTGAAATCTCAAACAGAATTTAAAGACATTTTAAGACTAGATTTGATCAAGTGATTTTTAGCAGATGTCGTATTGGACATACAAGACTAACCCATGCCTTTTTGCTTAAAGATGAAGACCCCACTCAATGTTTGTATTGCACAATTCCCCTTACTGTAAAACACATTTTACTGGACTGTCCTGCTTTTAGTGATTCCAGAAGGCTTTTTTATGAAATTAACTCTCTTAAGGACATTTTTAACAAAGTGACATGTATTAACGCTAAAAATCTTATTTAATTTATGTATTCATTTCTAAGTTGTTTTTTAATTGTATATTTATTATTGAAATGTTCTTGCCATGAAAATAGCCTTGGTTGCTGACATGGCATTAAAATAAAAAAAAAATTAAAAACTAACTCAACGGATTACATGTCTTTCACATATTTTCAGAATAAGCATGTGTAAAAGCATGGGTAAAAGCAATATGAAACGTTTACATATCTTTTGTAAGTTCATTATCTGAGATCTAGAATGCAGGGAACGCCGCCGCATAGAGAGACACTGCAGCTCTGCTGAAGATTGTGTGTGTTTACAGTGGTTTGACTGATAAATATGAATTTGTAGCTAAATTGTTAGCGGTGGCAAACAGCATTTCCCGTTGTTTACATCCTAGCTACAACATACCGTAAAGCTAGACACTGTGCATGTCATAGATCAGTTTTAACAACTTAAAAATACTTACAGCTTGTGGCTTACAATCCACAGCTTCTGCTTGTTGGAGCACTCCCTTCTTTGAGGAGTTTTTAGCACTGAACTGGAAGAGATTCGGGAAGTTCTCCTTTGTTAAATGCTTGCTATATATATTTTATAATTCTTTGGAACATAATTAAAATTAAACTGTAAGGACTTCTGTCTTTGTGTCGTGTCTTTTGGAAGCCCAAATACAGAAACAGGGGAAGCTCTGTGGAAATAGCAGCGTTTGGTCTGCATTTTAGCTTTCTCTGCTGTAACATTACAGCGCCTTTGGCCACACCCCTTCGCTGCACAGTGTGTGTGTGCATGGTAAATGCATGTAACCGGAAACCCTTGTGATCTCACTAGCCCGGATGTTTTTTTTTTTTGTAGTCCCCCAAGTTCGTTCGCTGTAGGCTTTGCTAAGCTAACTCTGTAAAAGCCAATGTCTCACTTTGCATTGAACTTTGAGCGTCTTACATTCAGAGATGTTGTTTGTTCACACAGCTACATTACACATCAACTAAAGTTTAAAATATGATATCGTAGTGGACCACCCCTTTAAGAGTGATTACGCTTGCATATCACTTTGCATGTGTGATTGCAGCAGTGTGTGTAATGGTAAAAGCAAGATGTTTTGTTGATCAAGATTCAGCTATGGGTGGTTAGCTGCACGTCTGACTATTGACAGATGTAGATGGACAAGATTTTAGAGGGTGAGGCGGGGATGGTTGTTGTATGTGTGTAAAGATTAGTGTAAATCAAGCATGGCTGTCTGTGCATGCTGTTGGAGACGTGCTGACAGCACTCACAGGTGGATCCCCATGTTCAATCCTTACATTCCTACCGCCCTTCTCATTTAAACCGCACCATCCTGCACCACACCGGGCTCCGTGCTTTAGGTATCCCAAATCTGTCAGCACCCGACTGGAGGGATCGGGCTACTCTATCAATGGTTGCTCTGGAATGAGGAAGTGGGATGCTTTTTAAATTCCTTTGCTGTCATCAATAATATGACGTTTTTCTTGCCAGTATGTATCTGTTCAAGTAGTCACTGGGTGTAAAGCGTAAAACTTAAAGGTGCTGGTTTGAGAAGTCGTAATTCAAATGCGGAATGGGTGTTTTAACGCACAGTCGTTGGAAAATGCAAAGCGCCTTCATCTGTACTGGATTGTCAGGCTCAAGTGGACAAGTGATGAAAACTGGTTTCAGTGGATCAGTGTGAAGTCAGTTAAGCTTGCCAAGTCCATGACGGAGAGAGCAACATATTGTGCTTTGAACATCCTGTCACTGTGCTGCCAAAAATCGATCACCGTTAGATTTTTAATTGGCCGTCATGCAGTGAAACCAAGTGCACTAGAAGTCCTTGGACACTTTTGTCGCTCTTGTATTGCTCCCAAAAATGATCAAGGTTGCTTTTTAATCGAGTGCTGCAGGCTTGATGTATTTTTGTAGGCCAAGCCAGAAGTTAGCATTAATCTGATTGGCTGGATAAAATGTTTACAAGGGCTGCAAATACATTGCTTTAGCGTAGACATTACATGAGCATACCGACAGTAATCAATTCGCAGGACGTGCAATGTTAAGTAGGGAACATTGGTGACCAGGCACAAGTGCATATAATGTGTGCATTAATTGTAAAGTTTAAACATAATAGAGGGAAAATTTATAATTTGCATGACTTAATGTTATTTAAACATTCATGAGTTACCTTACCTCTTCAATTTCTGTACCTGAAAACTGTGAGACACGGTTTTGTTTGTATGTTTGTTCTACTGTGTCTATGCTTTCAATTAGTTTATTATATTATGCAAATGTATTCCCTTGTCCTTGCTGAACTTATCACAACTTGTGAGCTAGGAATTCTCTGAGAGCTAAGATTTGTACCCTGTGACTGCTGTGCCCTCTGTCTGCTGCAGATTATTATTATCCATTGACAGTGTTCTCCCAGAAAAGGCCAATTCCTGATCCAAGGATGTAAACAGTTCTGAATGCAATGTCACGTGTCGTCATCTTGGAATTTTGATGACTAGAACAGGGCAGGATTGCAGTGTACACTTCTGATGATTCTTTCAGGGTTTATTTAAAATCAACAAGTTAGAAAATAGTTTCTAACCAGTCTAAACACAATTGAGAAGTAGATGAATTTATGTTTTCTGTGTTCTTTAATTGTCCATTTACTACTATTAGGAAACGCCCTCTTCAAGAGACACAGAGAATGACAACGCATTGAACTTGTATTAATCACATACCTTATTTCACTCATTTAACCAAAAACACTCAAAAACAACATTGACATTGGGATGAAGAAGCATTAATGGAACTTGTTTCAGGATATTTGGGCTCATTCATATTTTACTCTATTGGCCTTTGTGCAGCAAAATCAAATAACTGTACTACCCCTCTGACTCCTGTTGAGTCTAAGTTGCGGTTTGAGGTTTGTTTTTAGTTATTCGTCCACAGTACACGTATATGTGTATATGTTGCATGCATAGATGACCGCTTGGTTTACATTACCCATCAGGAATCAATAGTCCAACGAAGAAATGAAGGATAGTTCTTAAAGACTGACCTCTTTGATGTCTGCAAGTTTGTTGTAGAGGATCTAAACCTATGGAGAATGGATTCCATAAATGAAAGCTAATGATATGTCCATTCTCGAACTCTAGAGGCTGTGTCTGAAATGAATGCTTCCATACTGCATTTGAACAAGATTGAATATGGGGTTGACACACCATTTTAATTATACAGTATGTGGAAAAGCGATTGCCAGATGTGCTAATTTAGCAAGTCTTTTGGAGTAAACGAAAAATCCGATAATGTGTTCTATTTAAACTTCTGTTTTAACACACTCTGGATTAGTGGAAATTGTAGGAAAATTCAGTTCATACAGTATGTTTAAAAAAACGAAAGTGTGGCCATCTGTAAATCATGGTTTTCTAATGGTTATTTCACGATACAGGCCTCACGGCTCACTTTATAAACACCCATTTACCTTTTTTATCGCTTTGCTGTGACCTCTTAATTAAATTAATGTATTTTCCTGACACAAACTATGGGAAGCATAACAAACACAGATAGACACATTAACCCATCATTATCAGCTCTGTAATATGGACCAGATGGGCGTTTAGTTCAGGCATACCAACCTCGGCTCGCAGCGATTCATCTTTCTCCCCCGTCCCTCTTGGCCGGAGCATGCAAACTCGTCTTTTGCTTTCCCTTTGTGGGAAAGTTTCTCCTCGCAGGTGACATCATGAACGTGCTCCCCAATTTTGATTTGGACTATAATGCGAGTCTATTTCCGATATGAATGAAAGTAATGCAAGAGTCTTGTTTTACCCTTCTCTGCTAAAGAATAATGTTAGGGACGTTTTTCCCAGTGCATTCTTCTATTCGCTTGGGTCAGGAATACCTGACTGGCTTATATCTTCCACATGCAGAAGTGACTGGCTCTGATTTTCCAGGCAGAAACAGGAGCACGCCGACAAATTCTTCACTGTCTTCTCCCGCATGAGAGCCATTAGTCTCTCTGGACACCGCTTATGAAGTCAATTTTACGCTGTCCAGTTTGATTCCAGCTTCGGGACCAGATGCCTCCCATAGAGAGACGTGCGTACACTTGCTCACGCACACACTTAGCACACGTGTGCACTTTTCTCCAGGAAATACCTCGAGAACGTCCTCAAAGGAGAAGGGGCCGCAGATAATGAGCTCTCGGTAATACTTTATAATACGTCACATTGTTGCCCATTACCGAGATTTATCTGGTCTCTTGGCCACTGTAGATCACAGAGAGCAAGGGAAGGTAATCTTTAGCCAGCGTTTGCTTCCCTTGTGGTGTTGACCAGACCTTTCAATGCAAATGTAATTCTCTAGAGACCCTTAAAAAAAACAAAGACTTCGCAAACAAAGATTCCCAGCAAAAAACAGTCCTTGCATGGTGACAAAGGTACCTCTCCCCACCTAAAACATAATGCTCCAATCCAAATAGCTGTAGCGTTTTGCTAGTGCTTGAATGTTTTACGGCCGATGATTGAGGTGCTGGAGTCGTGCACAAATTTCCTTTGCCAGGTTCAACAGCTATTTAGCCGTTCATTTGCGGCTCAATCGTCAGATCAGCCAAAGGTGGCTGGTGGGGAATTGCTCTCGCTCCTCTGTCCTGCGTTTTTATGGATTTAAATTTGCTCTTGCTCAGGTCATTAAACGACAAACTCATTTATTTTTGGTAAATAGCTTATGCGTCATGCATTTAAATAATAATCCTTTCTAGATGCCAGAGACGTCTGGTGACAATTCATTTTACATTTGATATTTAATTTGCATTCATGTCATTGTGATGAAATTGAAGAGGCTGTTTGTTAATTAAAGCCTGTCTATCGCAGCTCATTTGGATAAATGTGTGATTTGTGTTCCCCCCCACAGATGCACGACTCTGTTCAGATGACCAATCCTGGGGTCTCCCAGCTGCAGATCCGTGCCGACGGCAAGATCCTGGCATCGGCAGGCTGGGACAACAACATCAGAGTGTTTGGCTGGAAGAAACTAAAGCCACTGGCTGTTCTGCAACATCATACTGACATGGTGAATAGTGTGGCCTTCTCAGACCATCAGGACCCCACACAGAGACTTTTGGCTGCAGGGTCCAAGGACCAGCGGATAAGTGTGTGGTCTCTATATAGTGAAAGTTGAGTTTGAAAGACGGAGGCACGCTTTGCCATTTCCTTCAAACTGATTGTCACAAATTACTCTGACATTATTTACATACTTGAACCTGGCGCCAATATATTTTTCTTTCAATGAATTTGCCTAAATTAGTGGCTGACTGCCATTAGGAGGTGGGGCTACAATAATCACATTCGGGATGTGCGATTGAAGAGTTGTTTTGGTGCAATTCTCCAATATCAAACATAAGGAGCTAATTTAAACACACTCCATCACTGTGTTTTGTTCCAGTTTGCCACGATGTTTAAAAGCGTTGTATTGTCAAACGCAGAGCTTAAACCGTCCGATTTAGTCTGTTTGCTTTACCGCAGGCTGATGTCCTTCACTAGGTGTGTATTTGCTCTCAAAGTCGCACCTGAGCGGCAAAGTAATCCAGCGCTGTTTTTCCAAATCTGCCTCCCGAGTTTAAGATTGCCCTCTGGACTGACCTGCATACATCACGCCGGGTTAATCACAGGGGCTCGGGCACCACAGACAGGCCTGTTTGTTAGAAAGATTCATTGAGCAAGGTTCACTTCGTTCTTCCCTTTAAGCTCATGAGCTGATGAAGGCGGCTCTATTTTCAGCCTAAAGACAAGGCTGACCTCTGTGTTCGGATGTGGCTAAAAGATAAACTAGTTATTTTTGTAGTTATTGCTTTTGCTCGGCGAATACAGCACGGCTCACTCAACAGAGTAGTTTGTACGGTTTCTTTTTGTTTCTCTTTTCTTTTCTACTTGTGTTATTTTGAAATGATTTAAGGTTACTTATTAGGAAAGCTGAAATCTGCTATTGTTTACACTATTTGTAAATGAGGGTTTTAAAGGGATATTTCACCCAAAACTGAAAATTCTGTCATCATTTACTATTCCTTCACTTGTTCCAAACTGGTTTAAGTTTCTTTCTTTTGTTGAACACAAAAGAACCATTAGCTTCCATAGTATTTGCTTTACCTACAATGGATATATAAGTAGTTACAGGTTTTCAGCTTTCTTCAAAATATACTCTGTGTTCAACAGAAGATAGAAACTCATAAAGGTTTATAACCACTTGAGGGTGAATAAATGGAGACAATATTAATTTTTGGGTGAACTATGCCTTTAAATAGGGATAAGTACTGAGGACCAGTTTTAATATTCAGAATAAATTTAATTTTTTAAAAAGCATCAGAATGAAGGGGTTTTAATAACTTCTAATATCAGGCAAAAAACTTCTAAAGAGGCAAAAAATGTTTAGGCTAATAGATTTTCCGATTTGCTATGTGTTTTATCAAAATTTGGAATGAGTAAATGCAATAAATGCTACTAAAAGTTTCTTTCATAAAATATTAAAATAATCTTTAGCAGAACCGATCAGCAAATGCAATTGAGAATCAGAACCAAAGTCGATTCCGCTTCAAGAAAATATTTAATAAAGACTCTACCAGAATGCTGGTATGTTTTAATGACCTGCTTATTTAAAAACGCACACGAATAGTAGTTGGCTAACATGCGAAGACCTTGAAAGTTAATATATTTGTCAGCGTATGCGGTAATAATAGCTATCCATGCTACTAAGCTAAGTGGGATTTCATGCGTCTCAAAACGGTTGCGGTGAAACTTCAAACGGCCCACAGCCGTTCAGTCCCATAAAGCACGTGTCTCTGGGGACAAACCCAGACTGGAATATCTCATCAGACGGTACAGGAAGCTCGGGGAACTCGGAGGCCATCCTTTAAAAGGAAAAACAACAGCGGGCGAGTCGCCGGCCAGAGAGGAAGACAAAACAGTTCATTTCACCTCCCGCCATGTCATTAGCCTTCTCCTTGTCATCTGTGGACCCTTACGCACCTTTGTCCATGACCTCGTCCGATTGGTAATCACGTCCTACTTTTGTAGACTCGATGGGAGGGCACAACAAAGCCATGCCAGGGGTCCCTTCTATCCGCTCTGAACTGCAGATCAGCGTCTATTGCTGAAGATTTAAGTTTATACCTCCCCTGTCAATAATAGATCACTTAAGCAGTCAGTATAAGCAGAACCACGACACGGGCCACTGACAAAAACCTGCGGCTTGCTGAACGACAGACACACGCCTGTCTATTGCGCGCGGGGTCAGAGGTCACTTGACCATTGTACGCCAGCTTAAACAAACCGTAGTCACCGGTAAAGACGAGAGGATACAGCTGTAGGTGCTTGGGCATGCGCACATCAATATAGCATATTTTTATGACGCTGAATAACATTTGTTTTATTGTACTGTGAGGGGTAGGATTATGTTAGGGGTAGACGTTAATAAAGCACAATTTAATAGATAATTTAATAAATAATGTGAACAATTCTCGCCAACTTCCCATCGGAGCTGTATCGTGGCATGTGTTGCTGTTTAAAACATACTACTCCGTACTAGAAGTACAGTAAAACTGGATGATTAGATGTTAGTTTTTGAAACCAATAATCCCAGGTAATCACGGTCTGAGGAAATGGCCATTTGAATGAGAGAAACTGAACACTGGTTGTGTTATAGTAAATTATTTATATGTTGGCAAGCCGAGTCGGAATGAAACGATTTCTGTTGTCTGCGATAAGCACACCGGTGATTTGTTTTCATATGCAGTGTTGACAAATCAATCGCAAATTAGCTGAAATGCGCGGGAAAATGCGAAACACGTGCATGGCTCTAGGTAAACATTTTTCCAGGGTTGGTCTACCTTAAGTTTTTTTTTTTTTTTTTTTTTTTTTTTGAAGAGCTGTCTTTGGACGTGCCAAGTTAAAGAAATGTACACAAAAGATAGGCTTGTCACAACAGATGTTCCAGATGCGACCCTGTGTCAGATGATTAGCCTACTTTTTTCTTTTCTTTTACCATAATAGTGTTTTACTTTACTTTTATTTGGTGGTCACAGAAATGTCCATGTGGAGCGAGTTACGCCCTTTCAACATGGGCTAATATATAAAACAATATTTATACAATAAAGTGTGATATATTTTTCTACTATTGTTTCTAATCAGCTGATTCATTGCCTCTCTTTGTATACAAATGATAGACTTGGACAATCACCACAACTGCATGATGAATCCAGATTATGGAAGACGACGTAAAGGTACAATTAACTAAAAAAACTGGGTCAACACTCAGCATTAATTTGCCATAATGCAATGTTTTTTGGTGGTGTTAATTTATAAACCTGACCGATCCTCTTCCATGTTTGAGAACCTCATACGGTTTTTTCATACTGGCTGTTTTCATTCTGCATTAAGTAGGTGTAATTATTTTAAAGCGCAAAACTGTGAGCATGCAATTTTTAAAATCAAAATATCAGAATTCGGACTTTTTTGTTACAAATGTATCATTAAAGTATCATTACATTTTAAAATAAAGATGCGCGTGCAAGATCTATCGTATATTTAGTTTTTTTATTTTTAGTGTATTCATTTATTTATTTATTTATTTATTTATTTAGGCCTATTTATTTATTAGTAGTTTATTTTATATACCCATCATGTAGCGCTGTTGACCCATTTAAAAATAAATAGCAATAGTCTACATAGTCTCAAATATTAACAAATCAAGATATTGGATTTATTATTATTATTATTATTATTATACTAGGCTGCTGCTACTTTTTGTTTTGAACTTTTTTAAACAACCGCATTATTTTAAAATGTAAGCTATTACCTACTTTTGTCAATTTGTAAAAACAAATAAAAATAAATTAAACTTACGGAAATGATATTGCTATAATTGAACATAATATTAATTTAGGCTAGGCCTATATTATCCAGTAATTTAGACACTTTCACTTTTTATTTACAGCAAGTGTTGCCATTCAAATGCCAAACCAGGGTGTTTTACACATAATTACTCAGTTCTGTCATTTAGTATTTTTGTATGTGTGTGTGTGTGTTCGTGTTTTCAAAGTGCGTGTATTTCCTCATTTCCATGCTGAACTTCTCACGCATCACGTTTGAACTTTAAAGACGGATACAATTTTCGGTGCATTCGGCCCATAAATAATGCGCATTTTTAGAAGCCCTCATTGTTGTAAGCAGCCGTCAGTCGTCAGTCATGGATGCAGGTACACCGGCTGCACGACCGCGGCCCCCTGTCGGCCCCTCTCATCAAGGCGAAGCGCTACCAGAGAAAACACAGATGGGCAGATCCTGACGGAAGAGCCATGGGTCCGGGTGTCCCTGCCTTCCTGATGGGCCAAACTCATTACCTCTAGCCGGGAACACGCTCACGCGAAGGGAGGCCCAATCCTCCAAACGGGCTCTTCCGGCCCCAAAAGTAGGGAAATGACATGCACATTTTACTTGACAATTGACGGATTGTTGGAAAAAATCATTACAAATGAGAATAAAAATAATAATAATTACACCGTAAAAAAATGCTTGGTTCCACACAATTCCTTTATGTTGTCCCAACACAAATCGATTAAGTTCACTTTAATTGTTGTTGCAAATTTAAGTTGATTGAACATAAAACAATTAAGTC
>CAIGQW010053352.1:1218519-1234406 GCA_903798125.1 Danio choprae
TTATTATTATTATTATTATTATTATTATTATTATTATTATTATTATTATCATTATTATTATTATTATATTAGTTAATTAGTTATTTAAAAAGCGTCATGACTCACAGTATACGGATATAACAAGTTAACAAAAATTAGCATTTATCCGTAAAGAAAAGCTAGTGGTTTTTTAATTCTGTAATTTGCTGTAAGCCTAATATTATAACCAGTGGGTATATGTGACAACAGGGAGGTTTTTCTAAAATGTAGTAATTATTGTCAGAGATGAGCACTTACTCTGTGGTTTTGATAGGCTGTGACGGCGGTAAATCTGGTCTCCTCGAAAACAAATGTCTTGTAATTTTCTTCGGCGTATTTCTCGCTGTCTTTCCTAGGATCCACGTAGACCACATGGAATCTGGGTTGGTATCTGTGCATTGAGTTCAGTATGATCTGCAAGAGCAACAATAATACCTGAACATGTTTTTTTTTAAATGAGTATATAGCCTAAATAAACGAGGCAGCGAGAATCAACGAGGTGAATTACGCGCCGCTTTTAGTGCGTATATTGTTATAAATGTAGAGAAAAGCTTTTTTATTAACATAAAAAGGTTTTAAAGAAAGAAAGTTCGATGTAGAGTTTTTTTTAATGTAAAAAATTAAGAATCGATCAACAGTCTAAAACATCCACAATTAACGTAGCCTACACTGTAAAAGAATGCTGGGTTCCGCAAAATTCCTTCATAATGTCCCAACACAAATTAAGGTAACTTGTTTTTACACATTTTAGTGGATTGAACATAAAACAATTAAATTGTCCCCCCCCAGAAACTCGAAAATTGTGTTGATTCAGCTCAAACTGGATGCGTTGATTAGTTTAAACACGCAGCAAAAAATCATTTTTGAGTGTAACTATTGTGGGTACATATAAGCCCCCCAATATCGCGTATCTAATTAGTTTTTTTTCTTACCAGTTACATATTAGGCATCATTACCGTCCAAAATATACACCAATTATATCGACTAATCATGATTAGTGTTATAAAATATTGTCTTTACATGTGCGGATTTTCCCCAAGCGTTATTTACTCTCAGTCTTCCACTGGTCTGTGCTGTTCTCAAATAAATATAAATCAAGACAAAGCCCAATGTACAACTAAAGGTTTGAATTACTAGTAAAAACTTTTTTATTGTTGTTGTTGTTGTTGTAAGTAAAAAGGTAGCACCTACATGCCCGTTGTCGTCCAGTAGATTATTGGTTAGTTTAAGTTTATCGAAGGAAACGATCTGCTTCATCCACTGCGCTCCTTTGGCAGGTGAGTCGGGGTGATAGTGCACTCTTCCTGGAGTCGCTGGATCGGCTTTCCCGGCCACCAGCCACGATGAACTGTGGAAGGCATACCTTCAGTGTAGAGAGGCAAAATAATGAGTGCTCCGCTTGGACCGTCAGATTGTTCTTTAGGTATTAATATTCACCATAAATATGACATTATTGTGCATTCAAAAAAGAGAAAGAAATCGTAGACAACCTCACAAATATTTACTCGTTTTCATGCATACAGTTACTGTTATGCATGCAATGTATAGTATAGGCTTATGGCATACCTATATCGTTTATCATCCACTGGTAGGAAATCCATCAGGAGCATGTAATCTGCCATTGGGTCCATTCCAAATATTTTGACTTGAAAAGTAGGAAACATTCGTCTGGAATATGGAGAATGCAGATATAATCCGTTGTAAACGTTCATGCAAAACATATCAAAATCATTTTATGTAAATTTACTTCTAATTTTCATGGTGATTCCGATGTAATTTTTGATCAAAGTTCTGACCATTTGAAATGAGCTTATTTTGCATTCTATACTGACTCGTACCATGTGTTAAACGTATTAAATATATTGGGCCTATCCACGCGCGGAAACAATTTTAGCACTTTTCGGACCAACAATGAAATATCGCAGTCTTTCCCTCTCTCACGCTCATAAGGCCTGCTGTGAGTAAGGATGCATTCGTAGATCATGCTAAACAAATACTTAAAGACGCGTGTTTTGGGGGTACAAATAGATTATTTTGAAAGCCAATCTGCAACCTTCTGAAGCACAGGCACACCGCATGCTGCATACCAGTGAAAGTGATACTGGAATCATTGTTCAGTGAACGTGAGTGTCTTTTCAGGCCGCTAGTTGTGGGTAGGTGAAGCTAAAGTAGCTTTTAAAGTGCCTTCCCTTAGATCCAAAACAGTAAACACATTTGGAGTGACTGATGACCTTGCGCGCACACACATAAGCTACTGAGTTAAAATGTCACACTATTAAAATTGTTGGTTCTTATTAAAAAGAAAAAAAAGCATCTTTCTTGGCTCCTTTTAGCATCGAGCATGAGCTGGTCGTTATGAATCAAGCCTGTGATTTCACAAGGGTCATTAATGCAGTTAAATGGACCTCACGTTTATATTCATAAATCAATATTATACTTAAAATATGTATCCAATTATATTGCTGAATAGTAAAATGCAAATGTACGAAAAATACATTTGGTATGTATGAAAACGTCCAAATTAAGATTAATATTTGGCTTTTTTTTATTATTGAAAATAACAGCTCACTTATTGTTTACTTTTAAATAAACTGAATGCTTTGTTGTATGCGTAACATTGCGATAATTATATTTGAGATTTGATATTTACCTTTGTCTTTTATTATTTTATTCTACGTGGGCCAGGTTTTCTATTTTCTTTTCTCCGTTTCGCTGCTTAATTATTTTTATTTCTCTTTAGTTTAACATCCAATGTTACTTTTGTATTGCTGTTTGTCTGTTTTGCTGACATTTCACATTCACTGTAAAGAACAGCCAACTGATATTTAAAAGCATTTACTTTTAATTGCTGTCTTAATTTATTGAAAACAGATTGAGGCAAACATCACAGTCCAAACTTTTTAATTATATTCGGCCTACTAATTATAAAAATGACATTTTTAAAACTCAAATATCGAGTAAAATATAGCATAATTTGCTACAAGTTAAATTAATCGAAATATATATTTTTAAGAAAAATCGCCATAAACGTATGACAAGTATTGAATCAAATTTCCATTTCGAAATTTGAAAGACGTGCAATCATTCACCGCAACATAATAATTGGGAAGGATAGTGACTGATGCATTGTAAAAGAATAAAATAGTTCTGTGCAAATGTTTAATCTATGAGGCAAATTGGATTGAAATATTAATTTAACAATGTACAAAATCTACTTTTTTTTTTTTTTTTTTACAAATGTATGAGTAGTTAAAATTAGCCGTGTGAAAAGTATAGCTATGTTTGGTTATTTACCAGAATATAAGGCTTATTTGCGTATTGTTTAAAGTGCATGCAATGTTTTATTCCCCAGTGAACTGCTTCGAGTTTTAGTAGGCCACAGCAGCTGCAAGAAATTAACGCTAAACTTGATGAACGGTCCACGTAGTGGTTTAGTGACCTCATTGTCAGTATTAATGCAGATGCTTTGCTTTCAAAATTATTATAAGTGTCGCTCAGCTCGTTTCCTCAACTAGTGAGTTTTTTAGGTACATTTACAGATAGAAGCATTCTTTTGAGCATCACGATGCATCCTAGCTGAGGCCTGGTTATATCAAAATACATGTGTGAGTTTGTATTTGTGTGCTACGCTGGAGCGCATTTATCTTAGTCGTATAGTGTATACATATTCATTTGCTTTGCATTCATTTAATCACGGTCTGTTTTGCACGAGGTAAATGCAAGCTAAAGCTTGACATTCACCTGAATAAACAGAACGGCCTGTGAAAATAAGACACCATATCTATGCATGCGCTGGTGAATTAATCCTAAAAGTCAGCAAGGAGACCTTTAGCACACAGGTGGGCTAAAATATACTGTATCTTACGCTGTCTGTCTTATCACTGTGTAAATAGACAGTTTACACTTTATTTTAAATGGCCATGATTGTGCTAAGCTTATGTTAAAGGTATTTATTCACAATCGATCATAATGAACTAACTGACAATAAGATGATAAATGGCTGTTTCTCGTGCAAGTAGATTTTTAAGATGACTTCAATTGACAAAAAATAGTTAACACCAGTAATTCAAGTGAATTGGCGATGAAGCTACTAAAAAAATGTATAGGCTACTATTGAAATGCAGATGCATTCAGTTTGCTACACAGAATAGAAAGTTTGTAAGGGTTAAATAAAAAAATAATAAAACGAAATAAAATTAAAAAGTAATAATAGTAATAATAACAACAATAAAAATTCACATAAATGTCGAAAACTTGTTAAAACAACAACCAGATGTAAAATGATCTTCAAGTTCAGCATAGAAACCTGTCAACTCACCTCCCAGCTTTTGTGACAATCATTTCAGTCCCAAGTTGATTAAATTCATCCCAGAGCGCTTTCATTTCCAACTGTACATTAATATTGGCTACTTTAGGGTTCTTTTTCACCAACGTTTTGTTCGGCGTTGAGCTTGACGACGACGAGGAGCAATTGGAGGTCCCACTGTCTCCTTGTGCCGGGGCCTGTGCTGAGTTGGATCCGGAATAGTTGTAGGCGTGCTGGGCAGCCGGGCACGGCTCAAACTGGCTTTCATGATGGCTGTATGGATCCCCAGGAGAAGGAGAGAGATGGTAACTCCCGGGCGTATTGAGGCTGCTCAGGCTGCTGGTCGTGAAGGCTGCAACATCGCAAAAATGGGACAGCTGCGTCAGCCACGGGCTTGATATTGCTGAAATCATTCCAAAAAATGGATTTACAGTTTGCGCTGGACTCGAGTTCAAAAGCAACAATATGCAAGTGAGTGTTCGCCTATATAGAAAGTAATTTCACGATGTCCCCAATAGATAGAGTGTCGCGTATCGCAAGGGTTTCTTCTTTTATGACTGTCCAAGAACTTTAAGAACGATGGTCTCCTTCAATGTTAACGCATTTTGTCTAGATAGATTAGACGAATGATGTCTTCCTTCGCACTGAACTTGTAAAAACGACCTTCTTAGTAAGTCTGTGTTGATTACCGATCTAAACGCGTGCGTGTTGGCGCACCGTTGTTTTCAAAGTCTTGCGCGCTGTGAACTGTTCCAAGCGGCCTCTGTCCTGCCCCTTTGCTAAACTGAAATCCAGACTTCTCTCTTATCTCTCGCGTAGGGCCTCCCCTTTGCGATAAAACCGGTTCTTATTTCTATTTAGATAAGGAACTGCAGGTAATGTGCCTTTCCTCGCCTTGGGACGAGACTGATTGACAGAGAAGTGCGCCCCTTATAATGGGCTTTCCGGCACCCATTTACTTTTGGATAAGTGTATCGCCCACACCGCCCTCCTCTAACAATAGACTGGTTAGCTGGCACGACGGAGAGTAAACTTTTTTCGCAAAGAAAACAAACACCCGCGCAACACGGACAAACAATAATGTTGCGAAGGAACAAGTCTCCGGCCCATTTCTAAGCGCCTTTTCCTTTTGTTTACAATTTCGCTATTGGTTTTTGTTCATCTGACAAGCTCATCCTTGGGTTGGAGGTGGAATCTGAGTTTCCTAGAATTCTGTGACACTGTTTCTACCGTGTTATATGCTTAATGTTTTCTTTGACCTGTTTATGTTATTTGAAGATTGCGATTAGGCTAGCCTGTTCCTCAAATTGTAGCTAATGTGCAACTTTGGAACACTTATTTGCATTTCGGGCTACTGTAAAAAAAATAGAGGAAAGCGCGAGGTTTTGTCTATTAAATTCGTTGGCGTAAACAGACAGAACATGCTGCGTTGACTATTGCATTAGGATATTGAAATACACGTGTCTTTGGTGTTAACTGAAAGTTTCTCGCGCGCCAACGGTGTTAAACAAACTGCGCGAGCCCGAGAAATCACAAGGTTATTGTCAAGATCGTGCCCGTACCTTCCATCTCCCGCGTGACAGTGCTGTAATGCATTTTAGTGGATCTGGAGCAGTTTTGCACCGCTTGCTTGTCCAGGCTAGTGGCGTGTTTGTCAAACGTGGTGTTTCCTGCTTGATCCCTCGCTGAAATCAGACAGGCAATACTGAAAGCATTTGCCTTTGGAGAAAGGGGACTACTGTCGTCCATAAGCGAGAAACCGAATCAAGGAACACCGCTTCCACCCCCTTCCGAGCTACTCCATGTCGAGAACACAGACAGTACAAACAATAACTCGAAGTACACGAAGTTGCATTCTTTCAGAAACGGCCTTTTGGCGATGTTTGTGATCTCCACTGTTTTCAAAACAAACTATTCCCACGGAATTTGCTCTGCTTTATATGCTCCAATTAAAAGATCTGCTCGAACACGTCCGGCTGTATTAAAACAGTGCTCCTCCGCGCACACACATACACGCACTAAAAAAGTGTTTTCTTCAGTCGCGGTGTCTGGATGATGTCACGAGGGCTCGCTGGAGAAGAGCTACTGCGGGAGAGAATGTCAGAAGCGCGAGCTCCACGCCTCCCGTGCACGGTTGAAAAAAGCGTGCACGCTCTCCGCGGGATGTTTTATTTGAATAGGACCTTGTCAATCACTGTACCAAATTTGAATTCGCTGGCAAGAAAAAAGAAAAGAAAAAGAAAGCGTCATCACGCGGATGTCCTGCTATACTTTTACAGCAAACTATATGTTGCGCCTTTCCCACTGGTAGTAGAAAACATTGCAAGCGCAGACACTCCGTACTGTACACCAATGAACTGCATGCAGACACACATTGAACTGCTCGATAAATTAAGCCAGTTTAAAGCGTTTGACCTATCAGTGCATTCAACAAAGGATTTCAGTGGTTCTTTGCAAGATCTTAGACTCACTGTATATTGTTATTGAGCTGCTATGTGGGAACCTTTTAGGGGTTTTTTGTTACAGTAATTTTCAGATCATCGTTTGATTCTTGGAGTTTAACCTTTTATTGCGTTTGCTTCAGGCTTTTGGTTGTTATTGTAATTTTTATTTTTAAGAAACCATGTGTACAGTAAACATGCCTTTTACGCAGTTTATACGTTTTTAATATATTGATCATATAAGCCCGTTTGTTTGACAGTTTGACAGTTTAAGACAGTACACCGAATAAACTTATAATATTTTAAAGCACCTGTTTAAATCGCGTATTTTGCTTTACTTTTTAGGTAATTAAAGGGGAAATCAGAATAACCTAATAATAATAATGATGATAATAATAATAATAATAATAATTCAGCCGTTCTTAAAAGGCAGTAGGGTAGGCTACTTGTAAGCAAGGCATTATGTTCATATTATATATATTTTTTTGCAAATAAGTCTCAAACATCTCTGCAGCCAGATAATGACAAAAGTGCACGTGAAACGTAAGGAGTGTATCGCGTGGCTTAGGCACTTGACCCTTCTCTTTGCTATACAATATCTTACTGGTTATCGGCTTATCAGGGTTCATAATTAATGAATAGAAACAAAAGTTATGTTTTGTTGACCTGCAGCGATAGCAACCGGATTGAATCTAATTTACACTCGGGCGATTGAATAACAGGCAAAAGCAACGGGGCACTAATGAGATAACCTAGTTAACGACACCGCTGTTTTCACTTCAGCTTAACACTATTTGTTTTTGGATGTTTATCTTACCTCTAGCATGCTATCGGTCGTAAATAAACAAATGTTAATTTTTCAAAGAAAATATTTGAAGTGTGAGGGGCCGTTCATTCAAAGAATCATTAACAATTTAAGTTTATTTGATTTGGTCTATATTTTATTTACAAAAGAGAGTGAACTTCTAGCCTAAACTTCCATTAGTTTAAATGCATATTGTACTTTTCTTTTTAAATGACCTTAGTTTGTTAATTAGATTATTTAAAAATAATCTTATGGTTAGAACGTGTTGCCTAGTTTATTATTTTTGTAAATACCACATACGTATAGGCTAGTGCTTCACAGAATTAAAACAGAAAATGAAATTGTTGCATTGGTTACACATTCCTCAGTCTAACTTTTCATTTGTTTATTTATTATTTACATTTCTATTTTCTTTCTGTTTGCCGGAATTGTTGTAGTGACTGTGATTTTTGTGAAAGATCAAGTAGCAGTCGTGCGTAAGCATTTCCTTCTTTTATCAGATGCGTCTTTTGATTCCAGGTCACTTCATCACTGTCAAGTCGGAAGCGTCCTTTGTAAATACTCAGGTGATAACAGACACAATTCAGAGCTTGATAAAAACTGGACAGACCGTAATGTTGCGCAACGGGAAAAAAAAACTTTGATTTTGCGCTTGAGTAACAAAATCAAATAGTTGTAATGATTTTTATTTTTTGCTGTTTTGCTTTACTTTTTTTCCTCCCACAACATCATAAAGTAGCCTACAAAATTAAGCGAATCTATCTAACAGCGGATTTAGACTTCTAGGGACAAAAATATATTTATGGTCGCCTTACATGGAACTGTATTTGCACATTTGTTTTACTAGACTAATACTACTTATACTTTAGAATTAGAAAAAAACACTGTTAAGATTTGTAAGAATTTTTTATATTAGTATCTTTCACGTATACCCTCTTTTCAAGTGTTTTAAATTAATAGCCTGGTTTTGTGTTTTTCTGAAACCTCTAAATAACCTCTCTCGTCCGTGGTGAACCGTCACTGCGATGTAAGTATAGCATTAGTTTACGCTTCACTTGAATTGGTAGGCTATACATCATTAATTTGTGGTTTGGATGATGTTTTGAAGGGAGACACATTTCCTGTTTTGTCTCTTACCGGCGCCGTTAAGAATCCACCAGGTGTGTGTGTGTGTGTGTGTGTGTGCTTGCGTGCGTGCGTGCGTGCGTGCGTGCGTGTGTGCGTGTGTGCGTGTGTGTGTGTGTGTGTGTGTGTGTATGATTTCTTTCTGAACGTACCGTATTACATCTAAAGTTGAAATAATTTCTCCCCAAGACCCAATGTAAAACGTCAAGTCTTTAAATGTTTTACCCTATATGGTTTTATATTCATTTAGCCTACAAACATTATAGCTTAACAAGATCTAAATCCCTGTATATTCGAACATGAATAAATTAATATTATAAAGTGAATGGTTCAAAGTTTCATTAGATTTTGTATGCGTACTAATCATACTTGAGTATCATGCAGTGATTTATTTGTTGTTAGCGATTCTGAATCCGTGTTTTGAGCAAAACCTCTTTTTTCCCCAAGTTCATGTTCACGTTATAGCCAAGAGGAATTGTAATGCGAATAGGACATTTACAGAAATGTGAAAACTGTTTATTTGTTTATTTTATCAGAAAGAGCCCCCCTTTTTAGGATTGTTTTCTCGTGAGATCAAGCTGTCTAATATTTGACATGCGTAAATCTCTCTTTTAATTAGAGAGCATAAAAAGCATTCTCTATGATTTTTTGATTCAGATTTCCAGTCGGTTATAGTGAATGTTTTAAGTTAAACATGTAAAACATGATTTTACCCAGAAATTAATTGGGAAAATCACTCTCTATATTTTCTTTTGTTACCTTTGTTTTCTTTTTTTTTTCTTATTGCTTTTTTCTTCTTCTGTTTAATTCACAACGCCAAACATGTGGTATTTTTTGCATGAATGGAAAATATATCAACATAGAATTGATACTTTATGCTACTTTTTAAACGTGGGTTTTTTAAATTCCGGATGCAATATTTTGGATCACAAGAAAATGAGTTCATTAGCTTCATTTAAAATTATTCTTCGTCTATTTGTATATTGCCTTAATTTATTTGCATACCGCAACTAAAAATCGCTATTTTACTAGCTATAAGGTAAAGAAATGTCTGACGTCACATAAAAAATAATGGATTAAGACATCTGCTCCGACAAAACCGAGTTTTCTTTGTAGAAATAGGCTATTAACGGGTAACACAAGTTAATTTAAAACAATTTTAGAAAACGTTTTCGTAGGCTGTGCAATTTATTTTCGAATTAATATAATATGATTCATTCATTTTCATTTCGGCTTAGTCCCTTTATTAAAAAAAGGGGTCGCCACAGCCAACTTATCCAGCATATGTTTTACGCAGCGGATGCCCTTCCAGCTGCAACCCATCTCTGGGAAACATCCATACACACCCATTCACACTCATGCACTACGGACAATTTAGCTTACCCAATTCACCTATACCGCATGTCTTTGGTCTTGTGGGGGAAACCGGAGCACCCGGAGGAAACCCACGCCAACACAGGGAGAACATGCAAACTCCACACAGAACCAGTGATCAGCGACCTTTTTGCTGTGAGGCGAACGTGCTACCCACTGCGCCACTGTGAGGCCTCTATAATATGATATAAATTATTATAAAGTATGGTAAGTAGTTTTATTTCGGCTATATAAATTATTTTAACAAGGTTTATGGAAGGGAAAAAACGATTCTGTGAATAGTGCTGATCGTTAGTGGTATTTTTTGCTACAGTAATAATAGTAGGCCTATGAATGTTCTATTCATGGTAAAGGAAACCAGTTATTCTGGAGGATACTGATATTTGCATATTATAAATATTATAACTGAGTTTTTCGAGCATTAAAAAGAGTGAACTGTGTGGTCCTGCACACGGGGTTTTGAGTTGTGCTGTGGTAACACGAGACTCGATGCCTCATTAGAAATTTTTATATGTTAAGACATGTTCCTTATCCTTTCAAAGGCGCGATGATGATTAACCTGCAAGGGTAAAAGCATTGCAAACACTTAAACAAAAATAACCCCTAATTTAGGGCTCGTTTTCATGTTTTACACAACGATCTGTTTGTGATATTTGCGTCTATCAGCATCCACTATTTATAAACGAAATCCTTCCACACTGCAGGTATCTCACAGTGCCTGGAGGCGCTTTTTAGGTATCTCTCCAAATTTGACAAAACCCTGGAGAGAGAAAGCGGTCAGATGTTAATTAGAACCCGAAATCAATTAGCAGATAATAAATCATGGAGTGTCAGAGGGAGCGCGCGGTGCTGATTTTCGAGTCTGCGTGTACGCGGACGGTATATAAAATCCTATCCTATATAAATATTAGCCCAAATCCCCGAATAAGACCCGCAGGAAGTGAGCAGTTGACCGCTGACAGTTGGGTTGCTGAGTAGATGTCCCCTGATTCCCAGACCGGTTTCGCATGGCAGTCGTGTGCAAATAAACCACAAAATAAACTCTGATTTATTAAAAATGCAACATCGTTTGGCAAATATTGCATGCGTAATGTTGGATTGAATTATGGATGAAGACATGTTAGCGCTATTTAAGATAGGTAGATTGAGATATATAGTAGATGACTTTTTAGTAAACAGCCTCATCGTCATTATTGTTTTAATGAAATTGGTATAAATAGATGTATAATCGTTTATCTTAATAGTTTTATATTCAGGTAAGACTTTATAGCGATAATAATTATTTTGTGTAATTGTTTTAGGTGGTTTTTGTTGTTGTTGTTGTTAACGGTTTGACAGTCCTAAAATCAAGAAAACTGTTTTAACAATTTCGTGTATTACAGAGATGAAATAAGTTTTATATATCTACATATAATATTTCCGTAGTGAAATGCTTGTATTGTGTATATTTAATTTAAAACATTAATATTAGCTAAAACAATTAATACATTAATACTAATATTAGATAGTATTAATAATTTGCTTTTATTTTAAAATAAACAGTGAGTCGGTATGTCTTCAATATGACCCAATGTTGCGTGCGGTTATCAATGAGTTTAAAACGAAATCGTCGTCTATTTTTGCGCACATTATAGTTTGTCGTGCGTTTTGAGTTTGAACAGTTTTGTTCAGCATCCCTGCCATGGGATCTGTCTGTCAGAAACGGGAAATGTGACAATAACTGGGGACATGAACTGGGCATGGTTAAAGAACATTTACTGTAAACACGCTTCCTTTTTGGCTCAAAAATTCATGTTTCCTGTGAAACTTCGTTTTTTATTTTTGTCATTTGAGTATGGGGACGTAAAAACACAATGGTCTGTTGTGTTATCCTCATGTGTCCGATCATTAACATTAAACCCGCAGGAACTGTTTGTCACGCACATTTTGCGTGTTATGGAAGAGGATTTATACAGTATTGTTTAAGTTGACCCCTGCAGTTGTGCCCTTTATGGCATTGTTAATGAATAAATGGCAATATATGTAGAATTTTTATTTTATAAATATTTAATAACTCGATTCATTCATTATCATTGCTTTTAATAATATTTTTTTCGTTGCACGTTCAGTTGTGCTTATAGTAAAGTCCTAGCATTAGTACTACTGTAATGACAACAGCAGGTGACACTTGAGCTACTGTAGCTATTTTAATATCATACAAAATTATATTAAAATACAACATTTTTAATCACACATTTAATTAATTATATCATTTCTTTTACTGTGAAGAGCTTTATGTTTTGGTTCTACTGATTTCAGATGAATCCTGAAGTGATTTTCTTTTATGGACATTAATAAAAATGCTTCCAACTGTACTTCATCATAGTAGTTTTAGGCAGGATGGTAATGATTTTATAGGTGCCTGTTTATAAATGTGCAGACACTTGAACATTTATGACTGATTTCTTTCTTTCTTTTTTTTCATTTTAAACTTGGCATGTATTTTATTTCCACTGTGTATCTAATGATAAATGTAGCCATAGTGGTCTTCCACAGGTTCACGCTGCATATAAATCCAGGCAGTCTTGAAAGGGTCGTGAAAACATATTTTGTTGAGCAGATTTCTCATAGAACATATAGAGAGACCCTGGAATGCCCCACGAATGAGGTTCTTCAGAATGAAATCACCCCCTCCTTTGTTTTAAAATGGGAAAGCTTTTAGCTTTTGAAAAGTATCCTTTTCCTATCTGAGCAGAGGCGGCAAGCCCATCATCACCTAACCCTCTCCAGCTCTCCCATTGGCTAGATGCTGAATAGCTGGCATTCCTGTTACAAAACCCTGATGATATGGACTCAGAGCCACAGTGATCTTCCAAATTAATTAAGACCTTTTCTTTATTTGAAATGGATCCAGTGTATTTGTGTGTCGCATGTATTTTAAAGGGATAGTTCACCCAAAAATGACATTTCTGTCACAATGTACTCATCCTTCACTACTTCCAAACCTTCATGAATGTCTCTCTTCTGTTGAACACAAAAGGAGATGTTTTGAAAAATGTTGGAAACCTGTAACCATTGACTACCATAATATCTGTTTTTCCTATGGAAGTCAATGGTTCTTCAAAATACCTTCTTTAGTGTTCAACAGATGAATTAAACTCTTAAAAGTTTGGAACTAATTGAGGGTGAGTAAATAATAAATACACTGTAAAAAATGCAGGGTTCCACACAATTCATTCATGTTGTTCCAACACATATCATTTAAGTGAAGTTAATTGGTTTTGACAAATTTAAGTGGATTGAACATAAAACAATTAAGTTGTCCCAAAAACTCTCAGGAATTGTGTTTTGAACTCATTTTAAATAAGTAGCTTGAACTAAAAAATTTTCATACTATCCTTTTAATCTCTGAATGAGAATCTCTTCTAGTTACTCTTTTACTGTTGATTGTAGCTTGCTGTTTTCCTTCGTTTGACCTCTTCACCAACACAAGCTAGTGTTTATTTTAATATCAGAAGGTCTCATGTTGTTATTCTGGAGAGATTGCGAGCTCATCTCTCTCTCTCTCTCTCTCTCTCTCTCTCTCTCTCTCTCTCTCTCTCTCTCTCTCTCTCTCTCTCTCTCTCTGTCTCTCTCCCTCCCTGTTTCTCCCTCCTGCTGCTACTGCTGACCGCTGCTGTCCTCTCTCTCCTTTACTTCCATTCCAGAACTGTTGAAAATCAGTGTGTGTCCTCAGATCAGCTGTGGCTGACTGCAGTAAAGGACTTCATGTCTTACTGCTCTTCGTTTTTAATCTCAGACTCCCACTTTTCATCTGTTTTCTTCTGTATTTCATTCATTAGGGACTGTAACTTGATGACACTGCTCCATTATGTACAGGGTTTGAGTTTTTTGCCATTGTGATGATCTTCGCATATGGCCACTGGAATATGGCTGACTTGTTTATCACTTGAATCCAAAGTTAGATTCAGCATTAAAAATGTCACAGTGTAAAAATATCAGTTAGTTTCCATATTTTGTGATTCACAGGTTTTTTTAATATATTTATTTACAGTAATGAATTGCATTATGAGACATTTATCTCTGCTCTGTCGACTCTCGATGTTGAAAATTCAACTCTGCAGTTTAACAAAGTGACTTTTATTGACATTTTAGCCATTTGAACAATATATTGTAAAATAAATAATTAAAAAATAATTTAGTAAAAAGTAATTATTACGGGGTTTATATACCATAAAACCAATAAGGACAATATACTACTACTAAAATTGTAATTACTGTATTTTGTATTGTTTGTGGCCTCACAGTGGCGCAGTGGGTAGCACGTTCGCCTCACAGCAAGAAGGTCGCTGGTTCGAGCCTCGGCTGGGTCAGTTGGCGTTTCTGTGTGGAGTTTGCATGTTCTCCCTGTGTTGGCGTGGGTTTCCTCCGGGTGCTCCGGTTTCCCCCACAAGTTCAAAGACATGCGGTACAGGTGAATTGGGTAGACTAAATTGTCTGTTGTGTATGAGTGTGAATGGGTGTTACGGATGTTTCCCAGAGATGGGTTGCAGCTGGAAGGGCATCCGCTGCGTAAAACATATGCTGGATAAGTTGGCTGTTCATTCCGCTGTGGCGACCCCAGATTAATAAAGGGACTAAGCTGAAATGAAAATGAATGAATGAATGTTATTGTTTGTTTTTATGGTATGTCTGCAGCAATATGGTGATGCCCATAACAAGTTTCCTGTCAAGGACAATACAGTTTACTACTACTACCACTACTAATACATCTCTTCAAACTATTAAAAATGTCAATAAAAGTCTCATTTCAAACTTTTCAACATCAGAAGTTGTTGGGTGAAAGATCAACGTCCCATAATGCAATTGAAAATACATAAATACATAATACATAAATACATTAAAAAACATGAATCAGAAAACTGTTAATTAACGGATGTTTTTTTGCTACAGTGCAGGATGGCAAAGTTATACCCATCACCCACCACAATGCCAACTAAAATAAAGTCTGGTCCACAGAGGGCAAAACGTGCAGGATATCTGCATTGCTTTTTCCTGTACTCCTCATCTCTGCCATCCAGATGAAGAGCAGGAAGTCACACGGGCTTGGGAACAATATGGGGTTTGAGTGAAAAGCTAAACTTGGACGTATTCTGATCCCTCGCCATGCACTTTCTTGGTGTATTGAATATGTCCCACAAAATGAAATATTGTTATTGGACTAATTTTGCTCTTTGGTCTCGTAAAGCTACTTTGACACAATCTACATTGTATAAAGCACTATAGAAATAAAGGTGGCATGATTAGATGTGACTTGCAGTGAATTTGCTAAATAATTTTCTCAAAGTAAGTTTTATAAGTAAAAAGCAATTCAGATGCTGCACTTCTAAATTTCATATTTAATTCAACGATGTTTGCCTACACTTTTTGTTTAATTTATTATGTAAAGCATATCAATAATGCATGAGGCAATTTAATTGCATTCATGTTTTTGTCAGACACTTTTAAAGCAACATATTGCACTTAAGCTGCATATGTTGGAATGCCTTTCCTGAGAATTGAATATGGACTTCACTAAAATTATATACTTGAAAAAATGTTTTGTGTTTATGTTGAAAAATGTTGAGTCAAATATGGACAAACCCAACATGGGGTTGATTTTATTATTGTTATTTTTATTTTTTTATTTTTTATTAAAATTTATATTACATTTTAAATTTAAACCCAACTGTTGGCCTTATCAATATTTACCCCAACATTAGGTTGATACAACCCAGCATTTTTATAGTGTATATATTATATTATATTATATTATATTATATTATATTATATTATATTA
>CAIGQW010053352.1:1250201-1267360 GCA_903798125.1 Danio choprae
TCTCTCTCTCTCTCTCTCTCTCTCTCTCTCTCTCTCTCTCTCTCTCAGCCCTGCAGCTGTACTGGTCTGTGTTGTGAGTTATGTTTCTTGTTATGTATGTATGTGTGTGAGTGTGTGTCATTGGTTGTGACATTCAAAGTGCCTGAAGTGTTTGGGCTGTTGTGTAATATGCTTCCTGTATTTCTCTTTACACATTTTTTTTGCTCTGTCACACGCGCACACATTGTACAGACACACAGTCCAAAATTAGACTCTTCACACACCTGTCAATGGCAGTTCAATTGAGTACATTACATTTACTATGAACAATATTATATTCTTGCCTTTTTAATAACGGCATTAAACTTCAAAATATTGCTTTTTTATTCAATTTTATTCAATTGAACAATGCAAACAGTTTAAACTAAATAAAAAAAATATATATACAAGTAAATTTGAGTTTCTTTATTCTGTTGAACACAAAGCAAGATATTTTGAAGAAAGCTGAAAATCTGTTGCCTAATTGACTTCCAGAGAAAAAAAAAGTCTAATACGGAAGTTACAGGCAGCTTGCTTTAAAAAAAAAGTCATTTGTGTATAACAGAAGAAAGAAACAAAAAGGTTTGGAACAAGTAAATGGTGATATCTAAATGACGGCAGTTTTCATTTTTGAGTAAACTACCCCTTTAAGGTGGTTTAGCCTGCATAATTTAATTCTCAGCTGTCAGCAGTAGGAACGCTGCTTGAATCTCTGTTATCGCTGCGTGTGTATATATATATATATATATATATATATATATTTCCAGCTACTTTTTTATTTATATTCAAAGTTGTAAAGTGAAGGACATTTGATGTGAATGTATCGTCATCATAGTCTCTTGTAGGCTACGTCACGTGTAGGCCTGGAATGGCTATCGGGAGCATTTGTTGCCCCACTAAATTAGTTATCATTTTTATTAATATAAATGTTATCTTAATTGTTTATCATGAAATTGTTTCATGAATTTGTTAATCGCCACTTACAACGCTAACATTTGGCTCATTTCCGCGTGCGCGCGCCTCCGCTAAACGGTTTCAAACCAAATGTGAAGGACTCGAGGAAGGGCAGAAAGCAGTCCAGAATGAACAAAGATGAAAATGAAAGCTCTCCGAGAACTTGTCAAATGTGCAGACCCGTGCAAGGCTTCGAGTACAGGTCAGTTTCATCCATTGTAGTTTTGAGTTCGTCAGGTTAACTGCTTTAGCAAACGTTAGCAATGATAGTCTAATTTTGTTACAAATAGGCTAGTTGGCAGCTAGCCTATTTACAGCAATCTTTATAATGGAATGTGAAAGTATTAGCGTTACATATTTGAGAAAAAATGTATTTATTATTATACTTTTTGATATATTAATCACTTTCATAAATAAAGGCTAACCATTTG
This sequence comes from Danio choprae, assembly GCA_903798125.1. Classification (NCBI taxonomy): domain Eukaryota; kingdom Metazoa; phylum Chordata; class Actinopteri; order Cypriniformes; family Danionidae; genus Danio; species Danio choprae. The sequence continues at coordinate 1,251,605 of CAIGQW010053352.1, forward strand.
CGATGTTAGCCCCCAATTACCACAAATATTTCATTTGGAAAAGAAAGAATGGGATTGTCTTTGACTTCAAAAGTCTTCGATGGCCACGTGTGCCTAATTTCTAGCAAGCATAGAACGTTCCTGTTTGGTTCCCATTAGTTATTTTTGGGAACCAAATAAGAACCTCTTGTAAACATTCTCTGTAGATTATTTTGGTAATAGAAATATGAACTTTTCCTTTCCATTTTTATTTTTTTTTACAACTTGAAGGGAAATTAAAATATAAAGTTCAATGAACATTTTCCTGACCTAGAGGCAACATTCTATAGGCTACACTCTCATGCATAAAGGTACAAAACATGTCATTGGGGATGTACCTTTTCAAAATGTACACTTTTGTTTCTATCAGATACTTAAAATACCACAGTGTACCTCATGGTATTTTAAAGGCACAAAAGTGTACCCCTTAGAAACCAGTGTGGACCTGTCAGGTACAAAAGTGTACCCTTAAATAATCGAGTATTTATTTAGAGGTACAGATTCTATTGATAAAAGTGACAGTAAAGAAATCTGAAGAAAATAAGTTGCAGACAAACAAATGTTTTTAACATTGATATCTAACAAATGTTACTTGAACTCTTGATTGACATATTGCAATGATTTCTGAAAGACCATGTGACATCGAAGTGTTAATTGCCATCACAGACATAAACTACATTTTAAAATATATTTTATAAGTAAATATCAAATAAATGCATCCTTGGTAAACATAAGAGACCTCTTTAAAAAACATTAAATGGATGAACGTGTACGTAATGACCACATAAACATATAATAATAGCATTCTTAATTTGGAAGTAATAAGCCTTAATTTAAATAATAAAACATTCTTACGATGTTTTAATCCTCCCTTTGATGTTTTAAGAGGTGTATCACATTCAAGCCTTGAAACTCACTCAATGACTGGGTAACAGTTTTGCATATTAATATACTAGTTGGATGCTGCTGGAATGTAATCGCACTAATGTGGAATAAAAATATAGATAAAAAACAACTTGTCACAGACGTCGATGTAAACATTGTTGATCATGCTTGTGTTTTGCTATGTTGCTGTCAAATCCAGTAAAGCATAATTTATTTATTTATTATTATATTTTTGATGCTGAAATGCCAGCAGCAAAATGTGTCTTTTTTTGTTTTGCTGCACAGTTATCATTCTGCGATTATGACAGACAGTTACCCAATCCATTATCCTGAAGTTATATGATGCAGTCCAATTTGAGAGATAGCTGTTTTTGGACTAACAAGATGTTTGTAGTTTTTGTAGTCTAATGACCTCTTATATGCCAAAATTTGATGGTAAATTTTACCCCTTCAAACTTTTAAACTTTATATTTTAATTAGATTTTATTATTATCCTGAAGGGAAATTGCTGAACATCCTTAATTAAATATTTGACAATATGTTACAGGTTTTTTTATGTTTAAAAGGGAAAATAACATAATGATAATAAGAAAAATAATTATAGTTTTTTCATATAATAATACAAATAATTTTAAATATACCAGACGTGTTACTGCAATGTGATGAAATAGCTGGTTAGTCTCCTTTTCTTTTTCTTTCTCTCTCTTTCTGTTTTTTTCTACTCTCTCTCCCTCCTGCTGATTTATATGGTGGACTGTTTTCTCTAGCCCACATGATCCTGGAGTTTGCATGAAGCTTCCTCAACCAGAACCGATGTCATTTAAATCCAGTTAAATGAATGACCCCATAAATTTTCTCCAATAATAAGCGGGACAGCTGAGAGGAATGCCAGGAGGTGAGATGGAGGACCAGCGTCTGGCCACTGTGTTCTGCTTAAAGAATCTGCCATCTCTCTCTCTCTCTCTCTCTGAGGCTGTTTCTGGAGAATAGGACCTTAGGGAGTGGGTAAGACAGCCCACCCAGTGTCTGGATTCACTGGAGGCCACTAAACCTCTGCATTCATGTGAGAAACTCTGATGTGTGCTTCTTTTTCCTCAAACCTTCTACTTCTCTTCTTCATGTATGTCCACATTTCATTCAACTTTGATTTAGCTTTGTCTCGTTCTCTGACATTATCAGGTGTACAAGGTATCATCATCATGATCATCATTGCCTAATAGGCTATACAAAAATATAGATCCAAAGTTTTGGATGTTTTAAAAACCCAAATTTTTTGTATCATTCCTTTTGTCTATAGTGTCACATGATCATTTAAAAATCATTCTAATGTTCATATATTATCATTTAGTTCCATTACGATTCTTAAATATTTTAACTGACCTTTCTTAAATATTTCTTGTTATCAGTGTTAAAAAAGGTTGTACTGCTGGTGGAAACTGTAATGCATTTTTTTCAGAATCATTTGGTTAATAGAAGGTTCATTCAAAAGAACAGCATTCACTTGAAATAATAATCTTTTGTAAAAGTTATGCTTTGTACCCATGCATCGTCACTTTGTTTTTTAATTCAGTTCAATTAATCTTTATTTCTATAGCGCTTTTGCAATTAAGATTGTGTCAAAGCAGCTTAACATAGAAGTTCTAGTAATTGAAACTGCTTCAGTCCAGTTTTCAGAGTCGAAGTTCAGTTCAGTGTAGTTAAATTTTACTGTCCAAAATTTTAAGTCCAAACTGAAGAGCAAATCCATCATACTAATTCATTTTATTGCAGATAGCAAGAGAATAATAATAATAATAATAATAATAATAATAATAATAATAATAATAATAATAATAATAATAATAATAATAATAATAATAACAATAATAAAAATAAAAAACTTACTGATCACAAACTGGTAAAAATATAAGTACAAACGTAAAAATAAAACAAAATAAAAATAACAATGTAAAAAAGTAGTGATTAGTTTTCCTTAGTTAGCATACATGGTAAAATCGCATAGTTTTCATTGCCATTAACAGCAAAGTCCCTGATTGGTCTGAAATTATTTACTTTTTCAGAAACGTGCTCCACTGTACCACTGCATAACAACTTCTGGTCTGTCCTGACATTTTACATTACATTATCGCTAAAAATATTTTCTTTGTTGAGATATGTGTTCATGTCTGTTCGAATTACTGCAATTTAGAGCTTTGGACTACGTTGACCTTTTCTTTCTTTCTTTCTTTCTTTCTTTCTTTCTTTCTTTCTTTCTTTCTTTCTTTCTTTCTTTCTTTGTCAAGATTGAGGTAATTAATATAGTAGTCTACTACAGTAATTAATATAGTAATCCTCCAGTTCATAGCAAGAACATCTGTCATTTGACATCTTATAATTACTGTGATTCTGACACAGTGTAAATGCAGCTTTAAATGGCTCTTATAACCTGTGTCTGTGGTCTGACAGTTTCATGTCTGATGTTTCAGAAGATTTGTGATGAATCTCTATATTGTAAAGAGAGAGAGGGGTTTGTCAGGTGAAGCATTTTTGTATGTGTGTGTGTGTGTGTGTGTGTGTGTGTGTTGGGCTGAAGTGACATTAAAAAGGCCTTCATGTCTCCCTGACTGGCAGCTTGGTTGGGTTTTTTTGTAGCCACTGCACCACTGTGGGAAACAGGAAATCTCAATATTATTCCTGCTCACAGCTCAGAGATGCGCTGAAGTGAGAGAGGGCGAGAGAGATTGGGTGTTCACAAGACAGACCACAGGCTCAAGGCTCGACCCTTTTTTCTTTTCATTCTTCCCATCATTTATATAGCATTCTGTCTGTCTGTCTATGATTCTTTCATTCTCTTTATCATTCTGTTCTTTTCTCTGTCTATCCTCTAAATTCTTTGTATTTTTGATTGGACTGTTTCAGTTATTATGTAAAGGACATGTCAATTACACCGAAGTCTAAGCCTGAGATGATCATAAAAAACAACAACGACAAAAATATGTTTTCTAGTACAACAGAGTTCATATGATTATGTAAAAAGACAAAAAAGGTTTATTAACTTAGAAATAGTCTAGAATCTTTTTTGTTTTACATTTAAAGGCAATAAAATGATTAATATCTTTAAAAATTCTGTTCATTTCAAATTCAACTTTTGTACCCACTGAATCATTCGTTATGTCAATTAGGGATGCTCATTTCGGTTAATTTTCCCTTCTGACAACTGTCGCTCGTTAATCGAATATTATCTGTTAACCAATCAGATCAATGTTAAATTATCATTTAATAAAGAAAAAAATGAAATTGACCTGTCTATTTTGTGTCTGACACATTAAATATTGCGTTTTAAAATATTGATTTATTTTAACATGTGAACAACAGCATACAGAACATTAACAACAGATATGGATACATTGTCAAATTTCTGTCAAATCCTGCAGCATTTCCAACAGCATAGAAAAACTATGGAAGCCCATTCCTGCCTCTGAATAATAAAAAAAAAAGGTTATTGCAATTCTTTTTTTCTTTTTTTTTTTTTTTTGATACAAACTTGCAATTCTGACTTTTTTTTCAAAATTTTTAAGTGTAAACTGGCAATTATTAATAAATGGAGTTAAGTCAGAATTCTGAGATATAAAGTCACAATTCTGAGGTAAAAAAGTCAGAATTCTGAGATATAAAGTCACAATTCTGCAGTATATAGTGTGCAGTAAAATTGTAAGTGGTATGTAAGCAGTTGCAAGCAGTATGCAACTAGTGGAAAAATATCGCTTGATATTTGTCATTTTTCAAATAGTCGCTTTAACTTATAATTTTTTTCTGTTTGAGATGGTACTTTTATTAGGATGGTGCAGCAGACTTTTATTTTAATCAAATGTATTTATGAATAAAAATTAAGAAAATTATATCGGCTAAATATCAACCCTGCTTTCTAAGATATCGGCATCAGCCATTGAAAAACCCATATCGGTCGACGACTATATGCATGCATTCCATTCCAAGAAAAACCATTTTATGCCGCATTAATAGAGAAACAAATATATACGCCCTGCCATTATACACTGTGAAATGAGAAGGGCGCTGAACCCTCATACCCTAATGCTAGTGCAAGAGGAGGGGGTAAAGAGTGTGCAGGGCGTCCCCCAAGTGTGCTGACTGAGTCACTGTGTGATTTCAGTGACCCACATCCCATAACTGCCTTTCCAGGTCTACTTAAAGAGAAAAATGGATGAGATACTTTTAAATGGGGTGGCGGGTTTTAAATGATTCCTTTTGTGTGTCCATATAGCTAATATGTAGAAGGACAGTTATTTGCTTGCACACTGTTTGCAGTGGCCCAGGCTATTGATAAGTTATAAGTCAATGGATATTACACATTTTATTTAGCTTACATATTTTTTCCCCAATTTTTGTTTACCGAAATGAAGATTTGTTTTCAACACATTTCTAAACATAATAGTTTTAATAACTAATTCCTAATAATCAATTTCTCTTATCTTTGCCATGACAGTACATAATATTTTACTAGATATTTTTCAAGATACTAGTATTCAGCTTAAAGTGCAATTTAAAGACTTCGGTAGGTTAATTAGGCAAATCATTGCATAACGAAGGTTGGTTCTGTAGACAATTGAAAATAAATATTGCTTAAGGGGGCTAATAATATTGACCTTAAAATGTTTTTTAAAAAAAATAAAAGCTGCTTTTATTCTAGCTGAAATAAAACAAATAAGACTTTGGCCCAATCCCAATTCTATTTTTGTACCCCTACCCCTTGGCCCTTGAAACAGTGTGAAGGGGAAGGGCTTCAAAATTTACCCCTAAGAAATGGGACACCACTACAACACCTGCACACGTCATCATATGTCATCGCAATCTCTTACTTCATATGAGATCGGTGATCGCGACTGCTGTAGTTATTCCAGTTGCATTATACAGGACATCACCGAAGGCAACAATATCATGTTATCATAAGGATGTATTGTGGCAATAAGCTTGTAACTGTACTGTGCATTTACACCGTGGCCATATTTATCTATGTAAACACACGAAAACAGCATTAACACTATACCAGACACTGTAAAAAGGTAATTCCCAGCCACTAGACTTTTCTGACAGGGTATTCGAGTGTCATCAAGTGACAGATGTGAAAGTATGTTGTGGGATTACTATACAGGAGGTATTATTATGGATTATAGATAGCAAAATGTAGCGTTTTTTTTTTTTTTTTTTTTTTTTTGAAATAATAATAATCTGTTTTAAAAAAAAAAAAGCATGACAGTAAAACACAAACATCATAATTTATGAATGTATTAAAACATATGCTTGTTTGTTGTAAAAATTCGTAATAATGACAAACAAATACTAATTTGTGCATCTCCTGACTTCCATGTGCAGCCATGCTGCCGTTGTAGCTGGTGTATTCTGGGAAATTTTCGTACCCCTTGGTTTCAAATGTGGTCCTAAAAAACCTCTATTTCAAGGGCTATCTAGCCCTTCCCCTTAGCTCTACGCCTTCAAGCTAAAGAGAATTGGGACACCCCTACTCCTTCACGTAAGGGGAACAGCTAAGGGGTAGAATTGAGATTGGGCCTTTCTCCAGAAGAAAAAATATTAAAGGAAATACTGAGAAAAAAAAATCATTGCTCTGTTAAACATAATTTGGGAAATACTTAAAAAAGAAAAAAAATCACAGGAGGGCTAATAATTATGACTTCAACTGTATGCAAAATTGGTAATTGAATTTTTAACAGCGAGCTTTGGAATACAACTATAAATCCCATCTGAGTGTGAAATCTCCACTTCTCCATGTGTGTTTGAATGTGTGTGGCTTGTAATCAGCTGAGCACATCCGTATATCATTTTCATTTCGCTTACCTGTCATCTCAGTGGTGTGTATGCCCAAAGTAAACAACATTTATCATTGCATGCAAATGACCGACTTCGAGTCTTAGTATCAACAAAGAAAGCTATTCAGCCAGTCTGGTTTCTGGCCTCAGATGAACTGATACAGCAAACTGCAGCCATTTTCATTTCTCATGTTTTTTTCTTGTCAAGCAAACTATAAGCATATTTGTCTATTTATCCGTTTCACTATCTATCAAACTGTATATTGTTTTCTGTATTGTCTGTTTGTCTGTCTGTCTGTCTATCTAACTATCTTAACTGTCTGTCGGTTTGTCTATTTATTTGCCGTTCTGATATTTACTATTTAAAATATGCTACAATTTAGTATGATCACTTATTTTTTTTACTGAATATATATTTCCGCTACTGGTCAGAAGTGTTTCATTTTATACAAATATATCTGCCACACTGAATGATGATGGAACATTATTTCACCCATATTTTGACAAATGTTACTTTAAACATTTAAGCAGACATTGTTCTTGCATTAGGGCCTCACGGTGGCGCAGTGGGTAGCACGATCGCCTCACAGCAAGAAGGTCGCTGGTTCAAGCCTCGGCTGGGCCAGTTGACATTTCTGTGTGGAGTTTGCATGTTCTCCCCGTGTTGGCGTGGGTTTCCTCCGGTTTCCCCCACAAGTCCAAAGACGTGGTATAGGTGAATTGGGTAAGCTAAATTGTCCATAGTGTATGTGTGTAAATGAGTGTGTGTGGATGTTTCTCAGTGATGGGTTGCAGCTAGAAGAACATATGCGTAAAACATATGCTGGATAAGTTGGCGGTTCATTTCGCTGTGTCGACCCCAGATTAATAAAGGGACTAAGCCGAAATGAAAATGAATGAATGAAAGTTCTTGCGTTATTTTTATTATTATTTATTTTTAATTATTATTATATTGTGCATTAAATGCAGCTTTAGTGAGTGTATAAGGAGTTTAATTTATTTATTTTTTACCCCTTGTTCATTAGCCAGGTTGTTGAGCCAGTCTTCCACCTATAGACTGTTTCGAAATTGTAACTGTGGAGCTTTTGCTGTTTGCTCTGTGTTAATAATGGCAAAACCACATAGAGGTAACGTGAATCTCGAGGTTTATCTGTAATTCTCAGGGAGGTGTAGTCTGCACTATGATTGTAGTAATTTTGTGGTATAACACCTTTGGCTATATCCGCTTCTTGTGTGGTTATGGTTATGAAGTCTAATGTGTAGTGTCAGTTCGGAAGGAGCTGATTTATGTGCAACTAATAAGCAGTGTGTTTATTTTCAAGGAAATGTACAGAACGTCTCAAATTGAAAGAGACAACAGAAAGAGAGAGAGAGGGAACGAGACTCATAAATAACAGATTCATGCTGTTTTTGGATGCACACCAGCAGTAATTAGCATTCAAGAATTTAAATTCAAGATGGTGACGCTTTTGTTCTACCTCTGTGAAACTACTTAAGTAATTTCAAAACCGAAAAAGCTAAGGAGCTCTCAACAGTCTAATGCAAGTATTCTTTGTTTGGGGCCAGTCGAACAATTATGACAAATACAGGTGTTTGATGCATCGACCTTTTCATAGACGGTTAACTAATCGTTTCCTCATATTTAGCACACTGATATGTATGTTTAGTGGAATAATGACCCCTTTAACAAGGCACCTTTCAAATGAAGAAACATTGTAAACATTGTAATGATGTTTGATCCAATTGCAGCTTTTATTAGAATTGTCAGGCATACAACAAGAAAAAAATCAAACAGGGACATACAGTGGCATGTAGATAATCCAGAGAGTGGTCGATATAACAGGCAAATGGTTGAGGCAGGTGGCGAAACAGACATAATCAGTGAAACAAACAAGGGTCAAAGACACGGCTAGACAAGGAACGCTTACGTAATGCTCACTACAGCAGAAACAATGCTTTGTCCGAAATCACATACTTCCATACTATATAGTATGCTAAAAACAGTATGTGAGCTAAGTAGTATGTCCAAATTCATAGAATTCGAAAAACCGCATGCAATAAGTACCCTGATGACCTACTACTTCTGGCGGCATTCTGAAGTGCGTATCCGATGGATGCTACGCTATACCATAATGCTTCACAAGAGAATTCGTGAATGAGAGTGAAGTGACACATTTGACGTGGGTAGGTCACGTGATCATGACAAAATGGTGGATGTAGTACATCTGAGTTCCATTCATGCTATTCACATTCATACTGTATAGAACGCACTTTTCTAACGGTCGAGTAGTAAATGAGTAGTAGGCGATTTCGGACACAGCCCAAGACTCAACCCTGACATCAGTGTGTGTGATGTATTTAGAGTACATGTATCAGTCATGATCAGCTTCAGCTGTGTGTGTGTAATCAGGAAGAGACTTGAAACTGGTGGGATGGGATATGTAGTTTGTGTGAATGACACAGAGTGTTCTCCAGCCATCTGCGAGGGTGATCATAACACATTTCATATAAATCAACAGTATATTTTAATAAATCATTCTTAGGGTAATGAAATGATTTAAAACGTCACTTTATGTGTGAAGAAACACCATGTCTGCACATATACTGTAGTTCTCATAGTAGTTTTTGATGTCAAGTCATATTGTATATCGCTTTTATAATGTAGATTGTTTCAGCAGCTTAACAGATGAAGAAAAGAGAATAAAAAGCCATAACAACAATTCAGATTGCGAAACATTCTGACAGATCACACGATTTCTGTCTCCTTCTTTCCTGTTTTTTTAAATATTAATTTTTAACATTTAATAAATATTGTTTTAACACTTTTTAGTTTATGCTAATGAAGGAGAGATCGTCACTAATGGGCAGGGCTTTCCCCTCTGAAGACATGTACAAAGGAAGAATGTCAATCAAAATGTCAAAATAAATTTTTACCATTAGAGGCTGACTATATTCACAGACTGTTGCCACACAACTGTGCTTAAACCCTTTATAAAAGTGATTTTTGCAATAGGTACCCTTTAAAACTGAATCGTTTTTTTAAAATGTCTTCTTTAAGGCCGACTAAGGTTGCATTTATTTGATCAAAAATACAATACAACATTATACTGTGAAACATTTAAAGTAACTGTTTTCTATTTATATATGTTTTAAAATGTAAAGCATAGCTGAATTGTCAGCATAATTTCTCCAGTAATTAGTGTCACATGATGCTTTTGCAATTATTCTAATATTTGGTGCTCAGGAAATCTTTATATTGCAATTATTATTATTTAGTTGTTGGTAAATATCAACAACATATTGTTAAAGGGGTAAAAATCACAGAAAATATGGCATGCTATAGAATTTTGTATGTTTTTTGTTCCAGAAAATAATATACCATATGAAGTCATCCCACTGGGTAACAATTTTTCATTAGGTTCTTTATATTATGTGACACGGGTATCAATAACAGTGTAAACTGTCTTTGCAGCCAAACGTTTTCTTTGCATGTAAACTATAACATGCTTTAAGAGACCCTTAAAATGCAATAGAAAATTAAAGAGGCTCTTTTTAGGTTACTGGGTGAGGACTAATTGCTCACGCACTGCAAACAGGCTAGATCCAGGCCGCTTGAGCACACAGGCGTCAGTCCAGACTTGTTCCCCCAGCTGCCTGAAGTGCATCAAAGTGCTGTGTACTAGTCTAAGACAAGCTAACAATGCACGCAGAACCATGCAGGTAGACAAGGCCCTACTGTGAATGAAAGATTTGGTAAAATCAGTCAGTTTAAGAAAGACATCGGGAATGGGGAACCACACAAACTGCAGGTGTGCAGTGGTTTTCCAGACAGCTGTTCATGCACATTCACATGCTCATTCACAGATACATTTTTTTGACGTTTACTTATTGGTGGCAGCTGCCTGACTTTCTCAGGCGCTCGTAGAAGTGGGATTACAGGGCTTTATGAAAGCAGATCCTGTGTTTATGTGCGTGTGTGTTTGTGCTAAACCTCCTATGACGGCGCAGTGCAACTCCATCAGCTCCATAAACAGGCTCTATAGAGTTGACACGCACAGCAGCAGCAGTGGATTACACAGGCTCACTTTCACTCTTTCATTTCCATTACTTTCATATACACACATTTGCTGAAATGCATGAAAGTGTGTTTGTGTTAGAATTTTAGTTATGATGAAATTTAAACAGTTCCGTTGCACTCGTGTTGTTCCAAACCTGCATGACGTTCTTTGTTTCTTGTAACACTGTTTGACAAATGATAAGGAATTTATTGATTACTTATTTTTTGGTATAGGGAATATGGACTGGAGATGTCAAGATTCAGAATGTTCAGAAAAAAACATGAATCACAATAAATTAAAAATTTAAATTCTTATGAATCCTTAAGGCCACATTGTGCTATGGAAAAATGAAAATAAGTCATTTATTCAACTGTTTGTTATATTGTTTTATCCAGTGAGCTGTTATTGGAGTTTTAGTGTTATTTATGAATGAATCATTCAGACCGGTTTTGTGAAATATGTTTTGAAATGATCTGGCTGAGAAGAATGAATCACATCTTGCAATATTACACAAAAAATATAATTATTATATAATTATTATATAATTATTATATAATTATTATATAATTATTAAAAATTATTATAATAAAATGTAAATATTAAAAAAAGATAAATTATTTAAAATATAATAATACAATTATAAAAATTATTATTATTATTAATTAACTAAATCTAAAATGATTTAAACAAAATTATTATTAAAAAAAAACATTTATTAAAATATAATAATAAAATTATTATGATAATAAAATTGTTAGCTCTCCTGTAAAATTTTAATTATTTTGCAAATATTTCCCTAGGGCTGTTTAAGGAAGGGAATAAACATAATAATTTTAATAATGAATTTTTAATAACTGATTTTTTTTATCTTTGCCATGATGATAGTAAATAATATTTTGTTTGTTATTTTACAAGATACTAGTAATCAGCTTAAAGTGTAATTTTAAGGCTTAACTAGGTTAACAAAGGTAGGTTATTTAGGCAAGTCATTGGTCAACGATGGTTTGTTTTGTAGCCATTCGAAAAATAAAAATCTTAAGGCGGCTAGTAATGTTTACCCTAAAAAATGACATAAAATGCCTTGTATTCCAATCAAACTACATTTAATAATAATTTCTCCTAAAAAAGAAGAAAAAAAAAAAGGAAATACTGTTAAAATCACATTGCTCTGTATATAAAATAAATGTATAAATATTTTTTTGTAATTGTATATTAGATACTGTAAACTTTGAATTAACAATCATTCTTTTTTGCATTGCTGTTTAGTTTTAGTTTAAGATATTCTTCTAAGATAGAACTTGGGAACAAAACAAGTGAATAATGAAAGAAGAGTCATTTTTGGATGAACTGTAATTAACATGAACAGTACGGAGAGTATCAGTAATGAATTGTTATTAACATAATGAAACTACTGCTTGGCTAATGACAGTTTATACTGAAGTTTCCTCCCTCTTGTATATGGATGAAGCTTGTGGATTGATGATGCTTCTGTCCGTTGAGGCTCCACAGGAAAGCGCTGTAATTAGGAGTCAGAAATGTGGATCCATCCATTTACTCTCCCTGAGTGATCATTAGTCCCACTCTGACCGTTTCATTAGTCACTGATGGAGCATTTGGCATCAAACCCACCTTCAGTATGCTTAGTCCCACGATCCTCTGGTCCGTGACATCATTAGGACAATGCTCTTTTCTGTAAACATTTAATGACATATGCTCTCAGAGTTATGAATTGTAAAATTGAAGAATTAATCTGTAGTGATTGTTACTGATTATTAGACTGAGAGCTACTGAGAAAACTAGATTTGTACATTTTGTGGAAGAAATTACTGAAGAATTGAATGGCTGCAATGATGTTCTTGGTGGTTGCTTGCTACACTTAAAAATAATGTTTTTTTAGTTTAAAAAAAAAATTTACATCATGTTTTGTTTTGTTTTTTCACAAAATGCTATTTAGTTTTTTTTTTAGATTAAGAAAATATTTTTCACAGACACGCTATTTTTTTTTTAAATTATTTTTTTATTAAAATATTATTTGGGGACCTGGGATCACTGTGGGGAAAAAAAACTTTTTCCTGGCACATTTATTTCAAACAGTTTCAAGTCATTTCTAGGTCAGTGCTTATTGCCCGAATAAGCGTCCTCATGTTTTTATACCAGAAATGTTTGACCATTTCAATTTTTAAAAATGTATTTGAAAAAAGTCTCATGCTCCGTGTCATGTCCAGTTTTTTTTTTATAAATTTGAATTGTATACAGTTAAATCAAAACTATGTACAATGATAAATGTAAACAATTGAATGTAAAAATTAAACAATTTTATTCAGACATGCATTTATAAAAATATATAAAACACTAAGTGTTTTTTTTTTGTTGTTTTTTTTTTTTTTAATGATTTTTAGGGATGCTCTGATTAGGATTTTTGCAGCCGATACTAAGTACCGATTCCTTGTCATATTGATCAGCAGATTGATCAGTACCGATTCTGATGCTTCAAGCTTTATAAAGCACATATTCCCTCTAAGTGTTATAATTAAGTGGAGATCTCTCCTTACCTAAGAGAGTAAATTAAAGATGTTGCATATAATTCCTTAAACACGTCTCTTATAACATTTAGATGTGAACATGTCATGGCCAGAAGCAGCTTTACAGAAAATAATAGATGGCACAGATAAAAAAATCAAATAGTAAGAAAAAGTACAAACAATTTGATTTTAATAATGCTTTAGTAATAGTTGAACAAGATTGTTCATACTCATGCTATTAAATACAATAACTAACATTAACTACTTATTTTAAAGTGTTAGTGATTCTTGTTCTAAATATTACCTGACAGGATTTAAAATATATAATACATATTTTATCATGACATGCAAAAACCATAAGAGCACTTAGAAAAGCACAAAAACACCTCTTCTCAAAACCTGCAGATTTTAGATTCTGATTTGTGCTGTTGTACAATTTGTTTTAGATGTATGTTAAAATGTAGAACCAGAAGAAAAGATATTTAGTAGTTTATATTACTAATATTATATTACTTACGGGGCGACGCGGTGGCACAGTGGGTAGCACAATCGCCTCACAGCAAGAAGGTCGCTGGTTCAAGCCTCGGCTGGGTCAGTTGGCATTTCTGTGTGGAGTTTTCATGTTCTCCCCGTGTTGGCGTGGGTTTCCTTCGGGTGCTCCGGTTTCCCCCACAAGTCCAAAGACATGCGGTATAAGTGAATTGGATAAGCTAAATTGTCCGTAGTGTATGTGTGTGAATGGGTGTGTATGGATGTTTCCCAGTGATGGGTTGCAGCTGGAAGGGCATCCGCTGCGTAAAACATATGCTGGATAAGTTGGCGGTTCATTCCGCTGTGGCGACCCCCGATTAATAAAGGGACTAAGCCAAAAAGAAAATGAATAAATAAATGAATGAATGAATATTACTCATGTTAGTAGTTTATATTGTGATATTTAGTGAGACCATCTGTGTATCTATTACATGATCAGATGGTACTCTCAAAAAAGATATTTGGTGCTAGTTCAAACTACTTATTTAAATTGGATTGAGAGAAGAAAGAAAAAAAAATTGCCCCGGATGGTATACTTAAGGTGCTCGAGTTTAAGATATGATAAGACTTCTAATATCCAGTCTTTGTGGAGTGGTGGGCTTGCCTTTTTCCACCTGAGAAGAATCGGGCATCTAGCCAATTATAATCAAATCATTATTATTATTTTTTTTAGGACAACTTAGTTATTTATGTTCAATCCACTTAACTTTGTAAAAACAATTAAGCTAACTTGAATTTATTTAGGGACAACATGAAGGTATTGTGTGGAACCCAACTTTTTTTTTTAGTGTAAGTTATATGAAATAAGCCTATAAGTTAGTGTTATTGTATGTTTATATGTGTGTGTAATATTCAGAGGGTCCGGCAGTGATTTATGAGGCTGGGATTCTCTCTGACTGCAGTGTTTAGTGTATGGCTTTCCCCTGTCAGCTCACACTACACAACGCCATAAATTATTGATCATTTAAAACAACAAAGCAAAAGCGTGCGTGTGCATGGGAAGCACATGCATGTGGCTTTGTATTACTGTGTGTGTGTGTGTGTGTGTGTGTGTGTGTGTGTGTGTGTGTGTGTGTGTGTGTGTGTGTGTGTGTGTGTGTGTAGAGGGAGAAAAAAGGGAAAATGGAGAGCTAATTATTGATTTACGATGGGGCAGTAGGACTTAATTTCACCGTTTAGCAAATGGCCAGCTAATACCCTTATGAATCTTCCAAGTTTGTACAGCAGGACGGTCGACTCTAAATCAAACGCTTTACTTCTGTCTCCAATACAAGGACACAATAAGAGTGAAGCAAGCAGGCCAAACACTGTATAACACAACAGACTAAAACATTTCTTTTAATTCTGTGCGGCAATTTTTTTTCCATTTCTGGAAGTCAGTATTAGATAAATCAAAAGTGAATAAAAGTTAAATAAAAAGTTTAGCCGCCTTTTATTATGTGCAAATTAAAATTTTACATTTTTTGTTCACTAATAATTTACACACTTAAATTGTATTCTTGTTTAATGCATAATAATTAATTTTGATTAAATGTTACTGTTAAATGTTAAATCACCATTGTAGTGATTAGGTTTTTTTTTTAAGTTAAAATTGCTTAAACAGTTTAAACATTGTTTTGGTAGTAAATGTAAGTAAATATTTTCAAACATTTCAGCTTGGTTAACAAACTAATGAACGCAATGAAACAAAATAGATAAAAAATGTAAAAAAAAAAAAAAAATCAGAAATTTGCTTTTAAATTTCACAAATACAAAGAGAGGATGAGTAACACATTAGATTAAAGGTAATATTTTTAAAAAGAACAAGTTTTTTTAAGAACATTAGTTTTTTTAATGTAAACTATACTCTACTGATCTTTATTTACAACTTGAAATATATGTAGACAAAACTAAAGACTAAAAACTATTTATATATTATAT
>CAIGQW010053352.1:1282360-1299142 GCA_903798125.1 Danio choprae
TAGCCGCCTTTTACAAGCTGTCCAACCAGTTACAGTGTGACAGTCTGTTTTGATTAAAGGCTAACTGTCGGAAAACAAGCCAACAGTAAAAATTGTATGTTATCCAGCTTCTGAAAAATAAAAACAAAACAGTTGTGTCAAAAAAACAAGACAAACAAGATTCACCAAGAGGCCTCGACTTAAAAACGAGGAGGAGTTTTGTCAAGTGTCACACACCGGAATTAATCTACACGCACACATGCATGTAAAGAGAGATGTCAGCGTGACTTTCACTTCAGAGCGACGTGTGTAATGGCGCTGTGTGAAAATGGGCCTGACAGCACAGAGAGTGGGAGAGGGCTTTATGGGAAGCCCCCTGCTGTCCCGCTTTCATCATGAAGAGCAGTTGTTGGTTTTTCAGTCTTGGCTCAGCGTGATCTGGCAGAAAGGGAAACTAGTGGAGAAGAGAGAGAGAGAGTTTCATTGCCTGAGGGAGCCACAGGTCTGCCAGCAGCAATCACACATGAGGGCCAGATATATCCAGATCATTATTACGTTTCACGGCTTTAGCTCGAGCACTGACTCTGACAGGATGACTGAATGCATCATCTCAGAGAAACCCTCCAATCACACGCTTTCTTCATTCAATTTTTTCAGCAAAACACATCTGCATCCACTAAATACTCTGCAGAAGTTTTAGACGAACCACAGATATGCAATGTAAATAACCGGTAGAACAAAAAAATTGTGTATTTATTACTTGCATTTTTTTATTGCAGTCAAATGAGTCAAATGTCTTGATGTTTCAGTTTTGTTTGTTTTTCAGCCACAAGTCTGTACAATAAAAGTTTATTTTATGGGATAGTTCACACAAAAATTTTTATTAATTTAATTGTTTTATAATTTATTCTCCCTCATGGGGTTTTTAAACCTTTACAAGTTTCTTCTGTTGAACACAAAAGAAGATACTTTGAAGAATGGTGGTTGATGGTACTCATTGACTTCCATAGTAGGAAAAAAAGGTAACACTTTAGTTTAAGTAACAATTCACACTATTTACTACTGGCTTATTATCTGCCTATTATTACTGCCTATTGCCTACCCAATACTTAAACCAATACAACTAATTAGTAGTTTATTGAGCTAAAAGTCTTAGACTGGTTTGTTAATAGCGTGAGTTGTACATTAAAATAAAGTGTGACAAAAAATTAAATGGAAATCAATGGTACCAGCTCTGGTGCCACACAAAGAAGAAACAGAAGAAAGAAACTCAAATAGGTTTTGAACAAGTGACAGGTGAGTAAATTATGACAGAGATGACATTTTTGGGTGAACTATCTCTTTAAAGTAGTGCTCAGTATGTTCATCCTAAATTAATGTTCAGTCAAATAGTTTTACAACAGGGGTTTTCAAGAATCAAAAATGAGTAACTACACTATTAACGATGTTTGTATATGATACAGTACTTAACTGTTGGACAGTTATGTAGTAGTTTACTGTATTTTAATGTTGCATTGTGAAAATTGCTGTATATTATATTTTAAATAGGGCCTCACAGTGGCGCAGTGGGTAGCACGTTCGCCTCACAGCAAGAAGGTCGCTGGTTCGAGCCTCGGCTGGATCAGTTGGCGTTTCTGTGTGGAGTTTGCATGTTCTCCCTGTGTTGGCGTGGGTTTCCTCCGGGTGCTCCGGTTTCCCCCACAAGTCCAAAGACATGCGGTACAGGTGAATTGGGTAGACTAAATTGTCCGTAGTGTATGAGTGTGAATGGGTGTGTATGGATGTTTCCCAGTACTGGGTTGCAGCTGGAAGGGCATCCGCTGCGTAAAACATATGCTGGATAAGTTGGCGGTTCATTCCGCTGTGGCGACCCCAGATTAATAAAGGGACTAAGCCGAAATGAAAATGAATGAATGAATATTTTAAATATATGCAATACTGAAAATACATATATACCATGTCACAGTTGTGGATTTGTGCACACGTCTGGTGTTGTCTGTTGTTGTCCCTTGGTTATGTTTTGCTTACCTCCACGTGCATTTTTTGTTGCGTATTGTTGTTGTTATGGTCATGTGGTTTTATTGCTTAACGCCGGTCAGCTGTTCTGATCAGCCACCTCAGCTGTGGCTAATTACCATGGCTATATCTGAGTGATAATTCTTTGTTCATTGTCAGTTCGTTATTGTTTGTTCATACTGAGTCTGTGCCTTGTTAGGACTCTCATTGGCTTTTCTCTGGATTACCTTAGCTGTTTACCTGGTTTTGGCTGTCTTCGGGACGTTATTGGCTCACTTTTCAGCCACGGCGTTTGCTCACTTATAAGCTCTGTTTTGGACTTTTATTTATGATCTCAAGTTAATAAAGACATTCGCATCTTGGATTCATCTTTGTTTGTATTTATTATTTTGGTGCGTGTGACACAGCAAGACATATGGTGCTGTAAATGTAAATACAGTATTTTTGCTGTAATTGATTTACAGTAAGTTACTGGTGAACGGCTGCCAGTAAGTTACTGTAGATTCTACAGGAAATTAACAGTGTAAATGAATAAATAAAATAATAATAATTTCCCTGACATTGTTTGTTTGTCTGAGCAAAAAAAAAAAAAAGAATTTAAAGGGGTGGTCCACAGTGTATTTTTAAGGCTTTGTTATGTTTTTAAGATGCAAAGCAATGTGTGCTCATGCTTCACTTATTATTTAAAATCACGTTATTTTTTCATATACTTTGATTATATACAGCTACTTTGCTTACATGAAAACGAATCTCATATTTCCTAGTTCCTCCGAAAGGCGCGCCCTCAAGAGACTCTGATTGGTCAGCTAACATAATGTGCTGTGATTCGCGGATCGGCTCCGCGTCACCACGTCACGCCCCAACAAGCATGCGCGTTAGCGCTGTGTAAACAGAGAAGCTGTTAACAGCCTGAATCAGACAGAAAATGAAGAGCACATGCCTGAGCACACCTCACGCCTGATTTTTAAAATAAAATCTGACAAGTGTCTTTCACATATATTCAAAATAAGCATGTGTAAGTAATATGAAACGTTCTCATATCTTTTGCGAGCTCGTTATTTCAGATGTATAACACACGAAAAGCTGCCGCATAATTAGAGAGACACTGCAAGCGGCTGCATGTGTTTACATCGGTTTGACGGATAAATATGAATTTGTAGCTAAATTGTTAGCGGTGCCGAACAGCATTTCTCGTTGTTTACATCCTTGTTTACATCCTCGCTACAACATACCATTAACGCTAGAAACTGTGCATTTAATAATCAATTTTAACAAATAAAAACACTTACAGGTTGTTGCTCCCAATCCACAGCTTCATCGGTTGGAGTAGTTTTCAACTGAATCCAGAATCTCTCTCATTTCAGTGCTGGAAGTTCTCCTTTGTCAAAGGCAAGCTGTATATTATAATTCTCTGGAACAAAATGAAATTGTAAGCACTTCTGTCTTTTTGTCATGTCCTTTGGAACACACAGGGTGTGTGCGCGAGGTTAATGTGCGTAACCTGAAGCGTTTATGATCTCACTAGCTCGGATGTATTTTTTTGTAGTCCCGAAATTCGTTCGCTGTAGGCTTTGCTAAGCTAACTCTACAAAAGCCAACATCTCCCTTTGCTTTGAACTTTGAGCGTCTTGCATTCAGAGATGTTGTTTATGTTCACACAGCTACATTGCACATGAACTAAAGTTTAAAATATGATATCGTAGTGGACCACCCCTTAAATTAAGATCACAGTGCAGCCCCAAAAGGCTAAATCATTTTAATTTAACATTTTTGTACTATGCCTCAATCTTTAAGTATAGGATTTGTCAGCTTTTGTAAATAAAAATAATTTAGAATTAAATATAAAACTATCACAAAATTCCACAGTTTGACACAAATGTACATATTGCTTCAAAATTGTTTTTATAATAGTTTCTAAGTATAAAATATCTACAAACAAATTAATGTTTAAATAAATAAACGAAAAAAGAGACTGTTGCATAATTACTTCACAAATGTGTGTGATTGTGAAGTTTTCCAACCCCCAGTACATGGTCTCGGATTCAAAGCGTGCCAGCAGTGCAGTGCAGACCAGTGACTTCCTGTTGGAGAAGATGTATGGTTATGCAATGCCCCAATAAGAGCAAATAAATACAGCAAAGGCCCCGTAGCAGCCTTCCATCTCTCCGCTTACTCATTCGATTCCAAGGAGAGCAATACACACAAACACTCTCTCATACCAGGACAAGCTATTTGTTTTCCTCCCGGCTCTCCGCGTTTGTTCTGGTTTGCGTGGAGCGATGAGGACAGGCCTGAAAAATCCATGTGATCTGCCTCTCGCTCTTGCGGCGGAGCGTTTTTGCACATGGAGCCCATCAGAAGCTAAATGAGCTGTTAATACCACGTTAGCTGAGCTGGAAAGAGCTTTACGTTACCATGCTGCCGCAGAAAAAAAATACATGTAATATTATCCCTGCAAACCAACTTTTTAAACTTCTTTTCTCTAGTGCCTATGCGAGTTTTGGTCTCACAACGATCGACATCAATTGAAGTCAGAATTATTAGCCCCCCTGTATATTTTTTTCCCAAAATTGTTTTTAACAAAGAGAAGATATTTTCAACACACTTCTAAACAGAATAGTTTTAGCAACTAATTTCTAATAACTGATTTCTTTTTTCTTTGACATGATAACAGTACATAATATTTTTCAAGACATATTAATATTCAGCTTAAGGTGCAATTTAAAGGCTTAACTAGGTTATTAGATTAACTAGGCAAGTTGGGGTAATTAGGTAAGTCATTGTATGTACAGTGGTTTCTTCTGTAGACCAGTGGTTCCCAAAGGGAGTTGCTTGGTGATTTCCAAAATTCAAATTCATTTTCCATAACCTACAGAATAGTAGTTAATACAGTTAGTAGTTAATTACATTAAAAGAACAAAATGCAAATAAAAAGCCATCAGCTTTTTTTTTGCGACCTTTGGGGTGATTACGTTATATTAACAACACAGCATATTTATTTTATGGCACCAGGTTAATCTTTCTGACACCTTTATGGCACTCACGCACATCAAAAATAAATACAGGCCACAACTGGACACGGAGGATCGTTTCCGAGTGGCGTTCTTCAAAATTAAATGATAAATAGACTTAGGCCTATTGGTATGTGTGTGCCGTAGTATGCAAGGTTTATATGTTTATAACCACCTCAGAGGATATTGGGGGTCGCGAGTCACTGGCATTGTTATTTTTGGGGTTGTGGGCTGAAAAGTTTGGGAACCCCTGCTGTAGACAATAAAAAAATATCGCTTAGGGCTAATAAGATTGACCTTAAAATGGTTGAAAAAAATATTTAAAACCTCTTTTATTCTAGCCAAAATAAAACAAATCTGAGTTTTTCCAGAAGAAAGAATATTATCGGAAATACTGTAAAAAAAAATTCCTTGCTCCGTTTAACCTCATTTAGGAAATATTTGAAAAAAATCACAGGAGGGCTAATCATTTTGACTTCAACTGCAAGTTAAGATAGTCTGACGTTTTTCTGTTGCTGTTGTTAAAAGGGATTTTATTTCAGCGTGCTGGAAGATTGCAAATGGGGAAGGTCACTTTCTTTTGTGATAAGAATCTGGAAAGAGTGCTTGTTAATTCTTCAGAGTGTTCATATGATCTCGAATGTTGGTGCGCGGGGGAAAGCGTTCACAGGAGGCGGGCAAGTTAAAACCGAGCTCCTTTCGATAACACAGAGGTGGTCCTACACACCTCCTCCAGAGGCCCCAGCAGTAACATTGGTCAACAGAGACACCGAATATCAAAGTGAGGGTTCATTTCAGCCTCAGGCAGTCATCTCAAGGAAACACTTACATAGCCATTAATTTGCGGGCCAGGAAACATTAGCGGCATAGTGTGTTTGGACAGAAATCGGGTTATTTTAGAGGGGCTGCTATTCCACAGCAAAGAGGCGGAGCTCATAACATTGCATGCAGACATCAGGCAACTTTTTGTTTAGATGGATTTATATGTTTAATACGCATGTTTACCATATGTATTAAGCTTTGAAATGTAATGCATCTAATCTTTTATCTATTAGTAATAAAAATCCAAATAAACTGTATCAAATGGCAATGTTCAACAAATCCATAGGAACCACATAACAAACAAGCAATCTATATTAATAGTACTTTATATTATTTGTATGTTTTTATGTTATTTGCTCTTTACTTTGTATTATACACTTTATATTATCCGATTAATGCACATTTTTTGATTTCATTCAGTGCTGGGTATCATTTATAATATGGTTTACACACTTTTCCTAGTGGATAATATAAGTTACCAGAGTTTTACACTGATTATTGTGCCTTGATCTTTAGTGAACATATTCACATTTTTTGTTAATTTTAATTTATTAATCATAGTTCAACATTAACTAATGCAATATTAAAATTCAAATGTATACTTGTTAACATTAGTTAATGCACCGTGAGTTAACATGAACTAACAATGACTTTATTTCCGTTTAATAATATGAACAAGGATAAATACTGTAATAACATACTGTAATAACATATTTGTATATATGTAATAACATATTGTTCATAGTTTGAGCGTGCTAATAAATACATTAACATTAACTAATAAATTAATAACAGTATTAACTAGGGATGTTCTGATTGATCAGCCAGAGACCAGTATCGGCTGATAATCACATTTCATGACTCGATCGCTACTCGCTGATCTGACATTTATATTTTTTTTCATTTAAAAATAATTAAATTATTATTTTTAACATTAATGATTATTAATGTAATATACTTATTGCATTAAACAGTAGTTTATATCCCTTTTTCCTTTTAGTAAAGAATTTATGGATTTATGGGTGTGCATTTGAACTTCTTATGTATCAAATATGCGCTTCACATTTTTTATTTAGTGAGACATGTTGAATTCTTCTTTCATCATTTACAATGTTTCCTAATTGCATTGTTTGTACTTTTTCTTACATTAAAAAAAAAAAAAATCTGTGTTATCTATTATTTTCTGTAAAGCTGCTTCTGGCCATCCCATGTTCATGTCTAAATGGTTATAATAGACGTGTTTAAGGGATTAAAAGCAGCACCCTTAATTTATTCTCTTAGGTAAGGAGAGATCTCCACTTAATTATCATACTTAGAGGGAATATGTGCTTTATGCATTATAAAGCTTGAAGCATCAGAATTGGTACTCTGTATCGGCTGATCAATATGACAAGGTATCGGTACTTGGTATCAGCTGCAAAAATCCTGATCGGAGCATCCCTAGTATTAACTACTGGGTTATCATCTGCCTATTATTAAGATATTAACTGTTCATTAGTAGCTATAAAGTATGATCTTATTCTGCATCCCTAATCCTACCCAAAACCTAAACCCAACTTCTACCTTACTAACTATTAATAAACAGCTAATTAGTAGTAATTTATTAAGCTAGTAGTGTAATGGTTTGTTAATACTGTGAATTGTGACCTAACATGTTACCCAATATTATTTTAAAGGGTTTTAGAAAAATACATGAACAACCAGAAGACCCTGGTATCATTAGTGAGAAAACACATTTTGCTCATATGTAAAAATCAAGTTATTTCATCTGCAATAGTGTGAGTTATGAGTAATAGTAAACATAATATGAGTGAACTTTATAGGTAAACAGATCTCGTTTATGTCTTGAATAGATCATATTACAACACTCATTTAAAGCAGCAAACCATGACAGTATTTAGTGATTTATTATTATTTTTGGCTGCTGTCAGTTTATTGTCTGCTTTGTGCACCAAAAGTGTCTGTATTCTGGCAGGAAGAAGCTTAGCACTGTTCTTGTGACACTTTTTGGAAAAGTAAGCTGATCTTTATCACTACCGAAGCACGTGTGCGAAATTGTTAAACTGTATGTAGGTCATCCAATAGCAGCAGTACAAGAAGCCTCATCTGAAATTCCTCCACATGCCAGATAAAACACATTACACGTCCCAGCTCTTCCGCAAGGAGACTGACTCTCCGAGGTGCAGCCGAGTACGTATAATCTATGAGTCAATGAACTGTGAAGTCGGCAGAGTTTTTATTTTTCTTTAGTTCAGCCCATGTTTGCAGAACATTTCATAGGCGATGCACCATCACTCGACTGATTATGTATCAGTTTCTTTTGACTTGCTGAATTCTGAAAATACTGTTTGTTTACATTTAAATTGTTATATTAGTAATACCAAAGTCCCTTTAAGGCAAGTCATTTCACTCGGCGGTCATCTTTGAAACGCTTCTCGGGCATTCTGTTTGAGTGGGGAAACATCAAATTCTCCAAAATTGCTTGCCATGCTTATGATTAAATTTTATACTAGGAATCACCAATAAAATGATACAACAATTGTGTGTCTTAGTTTCATTTCTAAACATTCGAATCGCACAAAATCTGCATAAACTCACGTCTGGTCTGAGCCCCTCCCCCCGAGAATCATCAGTCTATAGCGATCGATGATTGGCTCCTGTACTAGAAGGCGGGGCTTTATTCGCCATTTTGACCATTGCACTTTTCCCCATTCAAAACTATACGAGTGACATGTCTTGTGTATTCTAGAGTCTTTGGTTATTCATTCGTAATTATAAGAGCATGCATGTTTTAAATATTGAGATTTGGATTTCAGTTTTACGCAGTGTTAGCATTTTTTTTTTTTACATTCCTATTGGCTATTTGGTTGAAGTTTTACAAATTAGGTGCATCATTTCTGGTACATAAAATCATAGCATATACAAGATTTTGGTGTTGATTCATATTTCTTGAAACTATTAGAATGAGAATGCACAACAGAATATTATACAAATGTATTAAAAAGGAATTAAAAGTCCTGTAAAGGGCTTTGAAATGTGCATTTGTTCAATGTGTAATGTATATTGAACTGAAACATGAAGACAGAGGGCTGGGCTGGGACATAACGTAGCTCCTCCCCCTTTAAAAAATAAACAGTCAATAGCGTTTTGTTATTATCACAGCTCTCCTAGTGACTGTTTTGAAGGGTTCGGGACATGTCAGAAACTAGAGAGCATTTAATTGGTCAGAAGATTTGATGAGAAACTGAAGTATGAGGTGTCGTCAAAAGAAAAAAATCATTGATCAATTTGGGCGGAAGTGACAAAATGCAAACTTTGGATGATTTTTTTATCTTCTTAATGCAAATTTTGTCACAGTTTTGGAGCTCACTTATAGATATCCTTAAGACCAACATACTGATACTAACACCTAAAAACGTTATTATAATTTCACAGAGATTTTGATGTTACTGTTTTTTTTGTTTTTAACTGAACCAAACTGATATAAGCATTCCTCAGATGCCATTCAAGTATAAATCACTCTCTGTATGAGTGGCAGTGCTTGTGGGTAAAAGTGTGATTTATTCCATGCTCTTAGCCTCTGCTGAGTCGCTGTGGGAGAGCTGACACTGCTGATGGATGGTGGAAGCTGCTCAGGCCAGCAGGCTCTGTCAGGCTTCACCTCTTTCTGCTGCTGGATTTTCTGAAGTCAAACCTTAATTATAAAAAAGTGATAGCAGTCATTGAGACACAAAATGTATCATGTTACGTATGTCTGGTTCACTTTACTGACCAAAGTCGATTGCATATTTGTCATGGTAATACTTGAGAAAATTAATATTTCCATCCAGGTAGAAGGTTTTCAGTCAGGGTAGGATTAGGAAATATTGAATAATGATGTTGAAAGGCTTCCATGCTTTTTAAATTCATAATTAATGATACATCAAATCATGTTAATTTTTGATATGTTCTGTAATGTCATTTGTAAGCAATTCAACTTTTCTGATCATATGTCTCAAATTTGGCTTGGAACAATAGGCAACCTCATTGAAACATGCCAGCAATGCTAAAATAAAAATAGCCTAGCAAATTCATCGCAACGTGTTTAAAGAACAGGCTTACTCTTAAATTTATTACAAACCGGATGACATTTCAGGAACCACCAACAATACCACATAATGACAATAGCAGCATGATGTCATTGTGTAGATCAGTTTTACATGCAGCAGTAGAGTGGAGACAATCATCTATTAGACTATAAGCATCTAATAGCATTTAAATTGCCCCTATTATGCATTATAAAAGGAGTTTGGAGTGCATAGCAACAGGCTGATATGCATGCAAGGTAAAAAAAAATGTCATTGTCTTATAATATGTATTTATTTTTACCTAATTATCCCCAAGACTCTCGTATAAGTTTTCCATACATTTTTCAGTGCACAACAATTGGGCGGGGCAATGTTTTGCCCTAATGTCACAACAAAACGGCTAATGATTCAAAATAATAGTGATTCCTTCAAACGACTCTGAATCAGCTCTTTTTTTTGAGAGATAACAGCTTTATACATGGTGCACTTTTTAGATTTATGTCTTAGCTAGCTTTCTCACGATTTATGTCTTTCATTTGCTTAGAACTGTGTTACACACTGCATGGAAGGATGTTTTCAAAAATCTATAATAGGGTCTCTTTAAGACCTCCATTATGATGATTTGCATATGATACTAAATAACATTAAAGCTTCCATTAAATTCTCATTTTTTTAAATAGATTCGTATAAAACCACAAGTTTTATAAATGCATGTAAGGATGGTTGAGTTTGCTGTGGGAATTTGCGAGCAGGAGTTGAGGTTGTCTGAAATTATAAAGGCGATCAAAGAGTCTCCTGCAGATAACTGATGATTCCTTTCTATTTTCTCTTCTCTTTTTTTCTCCCTTTCACTTTCCACATTGTTCTGAAAAAAGCAACGAGCTGCAGCTGACCAACATTTGTAACAAATTCCTCATGCTTTGACAACATGTGCAGTGGGATGTTTCTATGGTTCGGGGGGCAGCCGTGGTCTGTCGGCCTGTCCCATAGGTTTTACATTACAACCATGTGGAAACGTCCCAAAAATAAAAGGCCGACTGGCACACATGTCCTCATGCATGCTTTTCTTCTTGACCCTTGTGTGCTGTTGGGCATGTTTTCATCACTCTGGGGTGATTTTGAGTCTTAATTTGGCCACAGCTTTCTCTGTGTTTCAGCAAATGGAATGATTTTTGGTGACAAATCTTATTTTGACACATATTTTGGGAAAATGCTTTAATTACATTAAAGCATTAAATTACATTTAATTTAATTAATGCTTTAATTAAATGCTTTAACCCTTAAAAACAAATTCAATAATAAACTCTGTTCATGCCCCTTTTTTGCCCCATTGACTTCCATTATAATGACATTTTTTTGATTGCAAAGCCATGGCACCATATAATCATGCATTCTTCAGTAATCAACAGTAAAAATTACACATTTTTCCTCTTCCCAACAGGGAAAACCACCAACAATCAAGAATGCATGAAAATATGCTGTCATGGCTGTGCAGTTTCACAGCCTTCAGAATTTCCAAAAACAAGAGTTGTTTCATCACAGCGCATCTACCATCACTATATCACACGAGTCATTATGTGGTAGTAAAATTAGACACAAAACCAACTCTTATTGCCAAATTTTCCACCACGAATAGTAAACCTACCTGTTGCTCTTGGCTTTATTTCTGTGCAGTGTAATTGCTGGAATAGAGAATTGTGACACACAGTGGAACTATAACTAAAACAATGCAGCCACACAGCATCATATATGTCAATCATGGGGCACTTTGCCCTATAAAACACAAGCATGTGAATGGGGGAAATTGGGTTTGATATTCATGCATTTTTAACTTCTTGATAAATATGGTATATTTAAGAATTATGGATTATTTTTTTTTTAATACCATTTTCTGAAAAGCATAAAATGAGATGTTTTCAGACTTCCTCAGACAGGTTTCTTCCCTCCACTTTCTTCAATTGGTGAAGTTTGTTCCTGTCAACATTGGGGTATAAAAATACGGGACACATCCCCCCCTCTCCAAATGATATGATAGCTTCAAATGATAGAATACAGTTTAAGAAACAATAGAAAATTGAAAATAAGACAAAAGGTTTAGCCTATTAAAATCAATGGCCTATACATAAATTAAATCAAGTCATAAAATCTTGTTAACTTTTTATTCACTGTTTAAATATTGATTTAAAAAAAATAAGTTGCTATAGTTATTTAGTGAAGAGCAGCGGATCTCTCATTTTGATCCACTGTTTTGTTTGATAACAGAGGTGTCACTTTAAGAATCCACAGATCTATAATGAAAGCATTCGATTACTTTCGCAACTGTTTATGCTCATTTAAGACTAAATTATTTGTGTTTAAAATAAAACACGCCGAGACAGACATGTTTACATATTATTAAGTGTACTTGTCTCTCTAAAAATACACCCAAATCCCAAAGTGCCCACTTTTGCTCCTCTTCAAATAGGGTGTACAGAAACTGATCTGGGAACAGTGTCCATCAATCAGCACCGTTATATTAATGGACTGTTTCAGAGGTTGCATAGGAAGGCGACTGTCGACACATAGCTTTAATGGAAAGGAAGTTAATGTGGCCATTTTAATATTAATTTCAATGTGCTTTCAAGCCAAAATAAAAGCAAAAGCATAATTCATTAGTTTACTTTCACTTTTCATAGAAAGATTTAAAATACGGGAAACAAACAGGAAAATAATTATACGGGACGATAGTGGGATAAAATGGTAAAATACGGGAGAATCCCAGCAAAAACGGTAGTGTTGATGGGTATGCACCACTGGCTTGCTTACTTGGTTGCTCTTCAGTGTTTGGCTTTCAGCTGTGACCTTTACATAATACTTTTGACCCGTGTCATTTAATTTTTTTACGCATATCTTAATTTGTGAACTAATTAGATTTGTTTTCTTTGTATATATGGATTTATTTGGGTGTTACCAATATCCGGTGGAAATTTCAAGTTAACAGCACCTTTAGAAAATATGTTTTCTGAGAAAAATGTTCAGTCCTTATTTCCCCCACTGCATGTATAATTTGTATATTTATGAGTTTTTATTTCCCTTTCTAAGTATGCAAATCCAGTATAGCTTCAATGTGGACAGTGCTTCTTGGTGTTTAGTCAAAATGTTGGTTATATGCAAACTAGTATCTGTCTGTTGTGAATGGGCAGGGAATATTTTCTTACACTTAATATGTATTGTTGTGAAAGATTATGACCCACTTATTTCAGCTTTATTTCTGAACAATGCTCTTTCTGGACAGAGAGTTTAGAATTCTGAGGAAAATGTTTTGATCTTAATTAAAAGATACATTAAAATATCAAATTTAAACTGACTTTTTTGTAAAGTATGTTTTATAAGCATCATTAGTGTTGCATGTTTTTTTTCTTCACTTTTTTTCAGTAGATTTACTTTAGGCTAACCCCACCTGAACTGTCACCTTCTGCAATTATTTGGACTATTTTATGCCACTGTATTAGCAAACGCACACTCACTCACTCGCTCACTCACTCACTCACTCACACAGGACTGTCATTCATTCAGACATTTTTTTTTCTCTTGCATATATTGCCCAAGACAACCATGCATAAGACCTGAAAATATTTCACGGTATGCCTCAGGTGAGGTTCATCTCTTGGGTGTGTGTGTGTACATGTGTGTGCGCTTCCTGCAACTGCCATCAGACAGGAGTTAAGTGCTATGCTGTCACACCGGCTAGCTCCTCTGTCATTCAGAAAAACAACACATACAAATGATCTCAATCACACCTACAACCTGTCAGTCAACACCTGCCGGGGGAGTTTCAGGAAGATGGGCATCCTCAAAAAAAAAAGAGAGAGAGAGAGAGAGAGAGGAGGGAGGGGGGGTGCATGCATTTCTGTGTGGTTGGCTCTGTGCCACTGCATTCTTTGTTTGCTGTGTTTGTGTTCTCTTTTTTTCTGTGTTTTCTTTTGAAATAACGCTGTGCAATTGCCTATAGAGCCCTCTTTTCATATGTAAATTTATGTTCTTAAAAGAAATTTTGGTAACACTTTCTATTAAGCCCATGCTTATAATGAATTATAACTTTAAAATTATTCTATAAATGTTTAGATAGTTATAGCTACATAATTATTATAATAGTGTTATTAATATAGATTACTTAAAGATATCAGTGATGCATTTATAAAAGTAACTGTATTATGACCCACAATAACTTTATTGAAGTTAATAAAATTTATATAAGGCGTAGGGCTTTTATTAACAATATGAAACCATTAATTTATTTGACAACAAAATCTATGAACTTACTAAGGACTCTGTAACTATACACTTAACATAGTAGACTGTGTCTTTATAAATACAATCATTACTGACCAATTAATACTTATAAATCTATGTATAATGTGATATGAACATGTATATTGAAGAATGAAATGCATCCTTAATAAGTATTAACAACACTATTATAAATAGCTATAACTTATAAATAACTATAACTTATAGCTAACTTATAATGTGGTTTATAGTTTGTTGTGCCTTTATAGATACTAATCTATGGATTTATTTTATAGATAAGTATAAACATTGATGTAATTCATTCTAAGCATGAGCTTTATAGAAAGTGTTATCCTAATGTTTTTCTTTTCTTTCTGTGGTTCTAAATAGGTTTAATAAATCTATCATAAAATGATTGGTCACACTTTTTACAATAAGGTTCCATTAGATAATGTACTAACATGTAACTAACATGTACAAAAAATGGACAATACATTTATTACAGTATGCATTCATCTTTGTTAATAAAGAGACGATTATTCACTGTTTGGTAACTTACATAAACAAGTGCAACTCTACATTTTAATGTTAATGTTTATACATGTTGAACTATGATCATAAATTATTAATGCTATACAAGTATTGTTATTTCTTATTTCATGTCAGTAAATAGGTTAACTAACATTAATTAATGAAACCTCATTGTAAAGTGTGACTGAATTATCTATTATTTTGACCGCTAAACCAATTGTTAGTAATCACTTCTTCATTTCTGTAACACAAACTTTAAGGGATGAGTTATAACAGTTTTAGGTTTAGAGGTTTGATCAAATCTCTAATTTCATATACTTATATATGCTTGTGATGCTTAGTAGTTTAAACTTTGACTCGAATGTCAGATATAAGCAAACTGACTACAAGAGCTGATACACTCTGACCCTTTCAGGCACTCAGAGATAAGTTATCCAGAATGTGCAGTTAACAAGTCGCCACGCAATTACAATCTCCAGCTTTTACGCTACGCACATCCTTACTGACATAACACTGCTCTCCTCTGATATATTCTTCTCTGCAGCAGTCTGACAAAAAAATAAAAAAATAAATAAAAAAGCTTTTAACTTTTGTCTTAAAAAATGATTAGTTGACTTTACTTAAAACTATGAGTAAACTCATTGCTTTGAATTAAGATAAACGAACTTCGTGCATAATTAATAAAATGAAGTCAACTTAACAGTTTCAAGTTACAATGAGATTACTCACTTTTTTAAGTAAAGTCAACTTGTCGCTTTTAAGGCAATGGGTTTACTCATTTGTTTAAAGTAAAGTTAACTTGTTGCTTTCAAGGCAATGTGTTTACTTTTTTTTTTAAAGTAAAGTCAACTTGACTCTTTTGAGGCAATGGGTTTACTCACTTTTTTAAGTAAAGTCAACTTGTTGCTTTTAAGGCAGTGGTTTTGTAAAGTAAAGTAATTAATTGCTTACTGCATTGTTTCAGAAAACTGCACTTGAAAAAGATGGTTGCTGCATTCAAAGCATCAGGAAGTGAATCAAAATTATTGACAGCATCTCCCAAAAAATCTACAATAAAAATGATTTATGGCATTTCCCAAAATGTATTTTTTTCTCAGATTTCCTAAAATGAGAAAAGATGACTAAGAAAAATAATATGCTTAAGAGAAATAAACTCGTTATGCTGCATCACTCTATTTTCAGGGTGTTTATTTATTTTTATTAATGTCACAATCAGCTAAATCACTGAGTACTTTATATGATTTAGAAAATCATTTCTAATCACGTTATGCTCCATGACTTTTAAATACTGCAAGTCCCTTGCTCACACAGCCAGCTTGTGGAGATGCTAGGAAAACTTTTTTTGATTAATAGTAAAAACAAGGTTTGGACCATTACGCTGAATGGCAGTTTTCCATGCTGTTGTTAACATTATTTTACTCCTAAAAACATCCACAAAATGTTGAATTAGACTTTTTACTAATTTTCTCTGTTTATTTTTGTAAATGTTTTTTTTTGATTGGAGACACCAATGTGATCCACATCTCCATTTTCTTCTATAACAGTCCATTTGCATGCACTTTAAAAGTTTGACTGCATTTTGTTCTTTTAAAATGGTCCTGTAAATGCCCTGCTACATTGCATGCACAGGCACTTGTGCTAAACTCTAGCTCATGACTGTCATGGGTCATTGCAGTTGCTGTACTGTAAAATTACCTCATCAGCAATAGCTGATTTTGGCACATACTGCATATACTCGAAATATCAGTTTATCAAATATCAGATTGTTGGATCCGTATGCAGTGATTCAGTTTTTTGGCTCAAATTAAAGGAAGGTGTTTTTTTTTTGCTTGTGTGTATGTATCCCATGATTGGTTAAATTTATAGGTTTGCTTCATACTTCTGCCATTCATGGCAGGTTAGAAAAATAACAGCTTTCACTTTAATTTGATTGATTGTTAAAGAGGAGCTTCTGCAGTTTCAGTCAAAACAGTTCTAAATCAAATGTGTCACAAATTTCCGGATTTAACCAAGGCATCTAAAGTCAAGAAGCAGAGACAAAAGTTTATTGTACACACATGGACGTATGCACACACACGCACACACAC
>CAIGQW010053352.1:1301722-1318510 GCA_903798125.1 Danio choprae
TCCCTCCGGACTTTGGGTCTTCCCTCCGGACTTTGGGTCTTCCCTCCGGACTTTGGGTCTTCCCTCCGGACTTTGGGTCTTCCTTCATTCCTTCCTTTACTTATTTACTGCTTACTTATCTAATAGTTATCTCTTTTGCTTTATTAACATTAACAGTCCAAATAAATTCCTGACAATCTAAAAGTTTTTCAAAAGTTTAATAAATTATTTTGTCTTTTTAAAAATTTTTTATACAGATTCTTACCAATCTTCTCTAACAGTTCCATTAATGCTTCACTGAGTAATTTAGAACAAGATTTGACAGCAGCAATGTTAACGCACTGTATTATTTACTGTATTATAGTGTATATTTAAATTGTTTTTGAGTTTGTGTTGTTAACATTATTTGTCATTTTGTTGTGCGTTTTTGTATTAATAGTTTTTTTTCATATTTAGACATTTTAGTACATCAAATTAAACTAAATAAAAATGAGAAATGTCGTGATTTAATTGTTGATGGAAAAATAAAATGGTTTTGCATAACTCTATTTTTTACATTTTTAAAACAATCAGTAAATTGCCTGCAATGTGAACAAAGCCTAAGAAACTTGTAGACTGTCCTGGAGCAGTGTGATGTGGAATGTTGTGTCTTTCTGGGTGGGTTGAGTGGTTTTGGAAAAGGGAAACCAGCACTAATGACAGTGGCGGCAGGCAGCTGGGTCATGTTTTCAGCATGATGTTAGAGAAGATCATGATGTACTTTGACGAAAGCCCTGCTTCCATTATATGCATTATGCAGCAACAAGCCATGTCTGCAAGTGGATCAGGTTA
Organism: Danio choprae; assembly: GCA_903798125.1. Lineage (NCBI taxonomy): Eukaryota > Metazoa > Chordata > Actinopteri > Cypriniformes > Danionidae > Danio > Danio choprae. The sequence continues at coordinate 1,302,533 of CAIGQW010053352.1, forward strand.
TAGCCCAAGAAACAGAAATGAAAGGGAGAGAAGATCACTAGCACTTTGATGTGTTGGTTAGCATTTTTTTTCTTTCATAAATATAGGACATAGAGACAATTCACACAGAAAATGATTCATTGTACTACAATTAAACAAAAATCATCATCATGTTCATATGTAATGCCCAAAGCATACTTCTGTTTTTTAACATACACATGCAGTCAAACACCCAAAGTTTCGAAGTATACTCCATTTGGTAGCATTCATGGAGAGAAGCACTGGACACATGCACACTAGAAAGATTTATCTAACGTCAAGCCCAAAATTATTCATACCACTGGAAAATTCAAAGTTTTTGTTTACATGTATAAAAAACTGAGAATTTACCTTTTTCCACAATGATGCCTCTTGTACATTGTCTTATTTTGCGAGGAAAAACAAAACAAAAAACTTGCTGGTTGACTTTAAGTCAGAATTTGCCAGGGGTATAAATAATTTCAGGACTCTATGTCCAGTATGTGTGTTTTTAAAATAGAGTTGCAGACATTAATTAACTTATCAACATAGACATCCATCCTCTTTTATCATTACTTTTGAGGGTTTTAAGACTTGTGAAATAGTGTTCATGGGAATAATGGGAGATGGAGATGCATTTTTTAAATAAACTCTGATATAGCTAACATTATACTAGAGGTCTGCGCACTCGCCAGGTTTTATTCCGCAGCTGACTGCTATTTATTTACTCAGTGTTCAATCGCTGTTCGTTTAGAACAGTTTTCTTCCCGACCCAACTGACCCAACATGCTGCCAGTGGTCCATTTGTAAGTAATGAAATCCTCTACAACTCTTAGTCAGGGGAGGCTGGTGCAGAGACAGCCTAAAGTAGCCTATATATCCAGATTAAAGCGCAGATATGCTTTTCTAAAAAAGGGATTGTCTATTGTTCGACTATCCACTCTAGTTCTAATTACACTAGAGCTCCTATTCCAATGTTCATATCCTAACTATATGTTTGGTAGTTAATTTATTTTCAAGATCTGAGCTAAACTATCTGCTGGTGTTTTCAGTTTGGTTTTAAAATGTCAAGTAAAATGGTATTTAACACATTTGTAGCATTTAAGACTGAGTAAAACACATAATCAGCACCTGAGATGAACATTGTCATACAATAGTAGTTTATGCTGTTGCTCAGCTGGAAAGAAGCAGAGATAGAATAAAATAGACATTTCACTCATCACTGTCGCAGATGCTTAGAACTCTTTTTAACATGGAAAAGATAGCTTTTATTGCATGTTGCAGTAACACGTCATGTTTGGACATGTTGTAGTTGTTCAAATTCCATTATTTTATAGTTTGTACATTATCTGTGTTTCCAGAGCTGATTTTTCAAGCAAATGTGCGTCTTTTATTTTTTGGAGTAAACAGACACATATATTACTATTGAAATAAACACTCATGCTTGACTTTTTTCTTCTTAGCACTGCTCACAACTGTTCGGAACAAAATTGAACAATAACCCTAACTCCTAATGTTTCTGTTTTACACCATATATATGTATATATTTCCCAGTTCAGATTCCCCAAATACCTGAAAATAGGTGGCGCATGACCCAATGAGGCCACCAGTGGGAGAAAAAAAACTGTTTAACCTAATCTCTTGGGAACAAATTGATTGAATTATTTAGTGTATATTTGTAATTGGATCTATTTTTCTATGATGCAGAGGTACTGGAGGGGTTCATTTGTCTTGTGCCACAGCTTGCTTTGGGTGGTCTTTTTGTTTGGAGGGTGGCTGCAAGTTTTCGAATGGCCATATCTGGTTTGGAAACCCCCCATTTACCCAGCCTGCTCTGTTTAATGTGGTCTACGACTGCAGCTGCTTCATTTGGGTTTTGTAGTTTAGCAGTCATTTTCTTTGTATGTTTATTAAGAGATGAAAATAACACTATATAGGAATGTAATATTATTATATGTTGCCGTGTGCAGATTTCCTTGCTTATATCTTTTTTAAATAATGTGCCAGCATGCCTCCATAATTGACATCAAGGCATGTGACATGTTCAGCACATGCGATATGCATATACATCCTTTTTTCCCTTTTTCTTACTCTATACAAACACACTGGCTCGGATGACTGCAGGCTTGCATAGAAAACTTATACTGTTCCTGTCATACAGCCTGTCAGGTTATGTTCAAAGCACAGACGACCAATGAGAGACTTCTTATGCATACATTAATTAAAATCAGGTCTTGGTTCTATTAACTACACTCAAAACTACACATTGCTTGTTCAAACTATTTATTTAAAATGAGTTGAAACAACAGTTTTTAATTTTTTTTTTTGGGACAACTAAATAGTTTTTAGGGCCTCACAGTGGCGCAGTGGGTAGCACGTTCGCCTCACAGCAAGAAGGTCGCTGATCGCTGGTTCGAGCCTCGGCTGGGTCAGTTGGCGTTTCTGTGTGGAGTTTGCATGTTCTCCCTGTGTTGGCGTGGGTTTACTCCGGGTGCTCCGGTTTCCCCCACAAGTCCAAAGACATGCGGTATAGGTGAATTGGGTAAGCTAAATTGTCCGTAGTGCATGAGTGTGAATAGGTGTGTATGGATGTTTCCCAGAGATGGGTTGCAGCTGGAAGGGCATCCGCTGCGTAAAACATATGCTGGATAAGTTGGCGGTTCATTCCGCTGTGGCGACCCCAGATTAATAAAGGGACTAAGCCGAAATGAAAATGAATGAATGACTGAATGAATAAATAGTTTTATGTGGCATGGTGGCGAAGTGGGTAGCGCTGTTCCCTCACAGCAAGAAGGTCGCTGGTTCGAGCCTCGGCTGGGTCAGTTGGCATTTCTGTGTGGAGTTTGCATGTTCTCCTCTGCGTGGGTTTTCCTCTGGGTGCTCCGGTTTTCCCCAGAAGTCCAAAGACATGCGCTATAGGTGAACTGGGTAAGCAAAATTGTCCATATGTGTGTGAATGAGAGTGTATGGGTGTTTCCCAGTGATGGGTTGCAGCTGGAAGGGCATCCGCTGTGTAAAACATATAAGTTGGAGGTTCATTCCGCTGTGGCGACCCCAGATTAATAAAGGGACTAAGCCGAAAAAAAAATGAATGAATGAATGAATGAATGAATTGTTTTATGTTCATTCCACTTAAATTGAATAAGTTAACTTAATTGCTTTTACAAATTTAAGTTGGGACTACATGATAGAATTGTGTGAAAACTATTGTTTACAGTGTTGTAGTGATTTTAAATAAACTTGTGCATTCCATATTGACTTCACAATTGCATTTCAGTTATTTCTTCTGAATGGTTTTTTTCGGTTTCTTACTTCTCACGTGTACCTCAAGAGTTTCAAAAGAGATTTTAAAGGGACAGGGGTTTTCAAAGAGGGAAAACATAAGATATGCATTTTACCAGTTCATGCATTTCCTGGGAATTCCAATCATTATAGTCTTGGTGTACTGAGCTACAGGAAACAAATATGCATTTTTATTTAATTAAATTTAAAATCCGTACTAATTGAATTCATTGATATAATTGTAGCTATATGGGCATTATTCACCCAAATGTGAACATCGCTCCAGTATTTACTCATCCTCATGTTGATTTTTGACAGTGAAAATTCATCAGTTTGTATTTTTGGAAAATTGTATGTTTTGGCCTATTGATTGCCAGATTGTATAAGATTTTCTTTAGCTCAAATCTTACAGCATGTTGGGGCGCCATGGTGGCACCTCACAGCAAGAAGGTCGCTGGTTCGAGTTTGGGTGTTCTTGTTTCCCACATAGTCCAAAGATGTGGTATAGGTGAAGTAGATAAACTAAATTGGCTGTAGTGTATGAGTGTATGTGTGAATGTGAGAGTGTATGGGTGTTTCCCAGCTCTGGGGGTTCACAAGTTATTGTACTCTCAGTGCTTGGTTGCATCTGGTAAGTCATTCTCCACGTCAAACGTGTCAGAGTAATTGGCAGTTCATTCCATTGTGGTGACCCATAATCAGTGACTAAGCCCAAGAAGACTGACTGAGTGAGTGAGTGAGTGAGTGAGTACAGCATTGCTCTTCCAATGCCAAGGTTTGGGTTTGATCCCCAGTTAAAATAAGATATCATAAAATGTGTGTCTGCAAAATTCATAAAAGTGAATGTAAATCAATCCCATTCAATTATTATCAGACATAAACAAAGTTGATGTTTAGGGATAGTTTTTTTTTTTGCAAGTAAAATCATCTGAATACGTAAGGAATCACCAACTCAAAAAATAATAATTTAACAAGTTTGTAAAAAAAACAACAACTGTCAATTTAAAAGGAAAATAGGGGCTTAGATGTTATGTAAAACATCTCTTTTTGTTTTCCAGAAAGATATATTTTACATAAGGTGTATAGTACAGGTGAGTGTAAATGAAGTCTGAAGTTTAGGATAAGCATGGAATGTATTAAGAAGTATGTTAAGTCTCTCTGCCATAAAAGAGAAAATTAAAATGGCAATTAAAATTAAATTAAAGCGATCTCATATAATTTGTGGTTTATTATGACATGAACGACCTTTGAGAAAATATCTTAATTGTCTTGTGTCTTTTCTCCTTTGTCTTTTTTCAAAATGATTAATTCTTCTACAGATTGACTGTGAAGTCCACTATTTTATAATTCATCATCTGTAACGAAGAATAAATGAATGTGTGTGGTGATGTCGGCCTCACTCTCTGCCTGGAGTTCCTGTGATGAAACATTTTTTTTTATTTCCCTCAACACTAAAAGGAAAAGAGGGAAAGAACAAGAATCATAAATCACTTCAATGTAAATAGTTCTGACAGGCACTCTGATCTGAATTTTGATATATGAATCGGTCAACCTAAAACACTGAAATAGGATAGATCATAAAAGACCTGATTTTAGTCATAACTCAGATCTTACAATTTGTATAACTCTGATTGCAGCAAAATGGAGTCACCAAGATGTAATTTCCTAATTTGAAGAACCGCAGCACAGGATGCTCGTCCATCTGTAAACTTTCGTATCAGAGACAATGAACATCATTCAAGACCACTCACCTGCCATTTGTCTCCCTCCATCCTTTTCTTTCCTGTCGTCCCTCAATGCCTTGACAAAGTAGGGAAACAAATGCTATTTTAACCAGAGTTTTGGCTAAAAGGCCACAGCTTGCTTGCAAAATGTGGGTTAAATTGGGTTAAGGTTTAAATAGTTCATTTTTAATATAGCATTTTTAATTATCACCATTGGCCGGTTGAGTAGAATTGTATTTTGACCATGCTTGAGACACAAAAATAATATTGTAGGCTTACAGTTTCAGGGTCAAATTTATTAAACTAGACACTGGCATGAGTTCTGATTAATATCCTCATAGGAAAGTATTTCTCCTACACTGTAAAAAGGGATTAGTTGACTTTACTCCAAAACCTGTTGCCTTATAATTATTAAGTAAATAAACTATGTGCATATTTATAAAAGTTAAGTCAATGGGTTTACTGACTTTTTAAAAAAAAGTAAAATCAATGTGTTGCTTTTAAGGCAACAGGGTTTACTCACTTTTTAAAAGTAAAGTAACTAATCGTTTTTACAGTGTAATCATCTGCTACAGTGAAACAGTTTCTATTTCTGCGATGCCGCGGCTGAACAACAGCATAAACCACTATCACAGTGATCACCTCATGTTCTGATTGTATGCTTTATTCAGTGTTAAATGTCACTAATGTGAGTTTATACACCATTTATGTGCCATATTGAAAGCGCCAACAGATAGTTTACCTCAGATCTTAATAATAAAATAAGTACCAAATATACAGTTCGAAAATGAACGTTAAAAATGTGACTCGGTGCAAAGCAACAAATATCAGTCACTCAGCATGTACCTTTAATAATGTTAAAGAGGTTTAATATGTATGATACTCATTAGATTATAAACTTGACCATTTTGTCTGTACTTCTGAATGGCTCTGGCTTCGGCTGTGCATGTTGATGAGTTTTGGAGGAGGCACACTGAGAAAAAAAAAAGATTCATTTGATTTACTACATTTTTTAAGGTAAGTGGTTGCAAACAGTTTATATGCACTGAATTTAAACAAACAAATTAAGTTGAACATTTCTAAATTTAATTTGTTTGTTTAAATTCAGCGCATATAAATTATTTGCAACCACTTACCTTAAAAAGTTAAGTAAAACAAATGAATCATTGTTTTTTTCAGTGCATGGAGAATATTGTACTTTCTAAGTTAACCTCTCTAAAACTGTCTACTATAGCACTAAAAATTGAGCTTGAGGCAACTGACTTCTGTAATATATCAGGCTTTATAAAAAACACAACTAGCCAGCTGTTGTATTCTAAATTAGGAAAGAGAAGAAGCCATTCAGGCTCTATCAGTCAACACTATAACTACTTGTGACCTCCAGATCAGAGGCTTCCTTTCCCATCACCTGCATGTTTTTATGCGATAACCTGATATCACATGGTGGATTCACAATTAATGAGTCGGCCACTTTTTTTTCACACATCTGTGAAATCATTTTCGTCACATTTTATTTGCAATTTTTTTAAAGAAATACGACAATTTGGTAAATCTGTCTTCCAGGGTCTGACCAGATGTGTTGTGTCGAGGAGACTCTTGCTATAAGGTGTCGACAGGCGGCTTTTATTCACAGCTGCTGATGAGAAAGACTGAATCCATCCGGTCACACAGGGATAGCGTGGTCCTAGCTCTCTGATTAAGATCAGCACGACTGCAAATGTCAGAATAGAGACGATTTAGAGATTTCATAGGAACTCGAACTGATGTATACCTGGGAACTGCTAATTATTTATTATGCGTGGTGCTTTGTTTCTTATCACAATCAACTGCCACTGTATGGTTTCTAGATCACTGGGAACAAAACATAATAGCCAGGCACCATAATACAGGCATAAAATCATAATGCAGGCTTATTGTCCACATCTAGTCATGAAAGCATTTAGACGGAATTCTTTATAAAGGCACATTGTGTCCTGTGTTGTTTAAATGATGTCTGTTAGCACAGATGTCAGTGAGGTTTAGGATTCAGAAGGCTCTGAAGCTCACATGAGGACAATTTTGAGAACAATTACAGTTTCCAAACTCTTGATGAAAGTAAAGATGCTCTAAAACTGTTGAAAATATGTGTATATCACTTTTCTTTGGATTTAAACAACCCTCTCCACCCCTCTTCTCATTTTATAAATACTATTATAAACTATAAATAAAATGCCTAATGGCACAGTGGTTAGAACTGTCACCTAACAGCAAGAAGGTTGCTAGTTCAAGTCCCGGCTGGGCAAGTTCTGTGTGGAGTTTCGATGTTCTCCCTGTGTTCGTGTGGGTTTCCTTCGGGTGCTCCGGTTTCCCCCACAGTCCAAAGACATGCACTATAGGTGAATTGGATTAACTAAATTGACCGTTGTGTGTGTGTGTGTGTGTGTGTGTGTGTGTGTGAGAGAGAGAGAGAATTAGAGTGTGGGTGTTTCCCAGTACTGGGTTGCAGCTGGAGGGGTATCCGCTGTGTAAAACATATGCCGGAATAGTTGGCGGTTCATTCCGCTGTTGTGATCCTTGATAAATAAGGGACTAAGCCAAAGCAAAATGGATGAATGAATAAAATACCTAATATTATATACTTTTTAACACAATCTCACTGCAGTTCGTAACATTTTGATTGGGATTTATTCATTTGTATGATCTCATTCATACATTTTAGTATGATCAGGTGATGACCCAGTGAGAGGTAGGGATAGGGGTGGGGTTTGGGGACATACCTCCTTTTAAAAATGTAACTATGAAAATGTAGACGATATATTTCTTACAAGGTTAAACTTTACAAGGTTAAAAGTTGTTAGATGAAAGATCAAGGTCTCATAATGCAATTCAAAAGCATAAATAAATGGGGAAAAATAAAAACATGCATGCTAATTTACGGATATTTTTTATAGTGTACAGATGCTATCTATATATTTATATAAATATAGAAAGTATTTCAAGTTATATATTTAAAATATTTTAAGTTTTTATTTTTAGTTAGTCTTAATTTGTATTTTTTAAAATAATTTCTACTTGCGTTTAGTTTACTTTTATTTTCAGTTACTGCATTATTCATTTATATTGTGTTGTTTATTCAGTTGATTTTAGTATATACTGCAGGGCTTAAATTAATCACTTTAAAATAATCTGTGATAGCAAAGCTGAATTTTCAGTGGTAATTAATTCAGTCTTTGCAGAAATTAATGAAACCAAAATCACTCCAAAATGAGGATTTGATGTTCAGAAAATTGCATACATGAATGTGATGAATATAATATTTTATTTACTTAATTGTTTAATTAATTGGTTGATTGATTAATTAATGGATTGATTAATTAATTATTTAATTAATTTGTTTGTGTGTTTGTCTTAATATAAAAACCAATGCAGTTTGATGCATACCTAATGAATTAAAATGAAAATGTTCTTCTTAAAATAAAAAGAGATACCTAAAAAGAAATATTAGAAACAATTAGTGTCCGGAATGGAATGCAGGTCTTAATAGATTATTTATTTATTTATTTATTTATTATATATAGGTATATAGAGCTTTTGAACAATCAGTGTTCAAATCAGTCTATCACTATAACTGCCTTCACTATTCCACCTGTGGGCTGAGTTTGCATTTCAAAAATAGGTAGCATTGTTAGTGAACATTTCCTGAAAAGCACGTCTGCTGGTGGCTCAATGTTTGTTCTGGAAGTGTGCATGTTTGTTGTGTTAATGGCTGCGTTAACTCTTCAGCAGGGTGGAAGAGTTTATGCTTTGCTAATTAAGATAGGATGCACAATGTTTACCTTTCATCGCATCCGCTCGTTGCAGATCGAAAGATAAACGAGAGAGAGAGAGAGAATGAGATGGTTCATCTGGAGTGGTGATAAAATCTGTCACACGTAGTCTCTCTATTTTTCTCTCTCTCTCCCTCTCTCGTTCTCTCTTATCTGTTCACATATCTTCATTCTCTTCCTCACACCTGTTGATAAAAGAGATCCTTGCAGGAAACCCAATTCCTGTCATCACCTCACTGTGTCTTGTGCTTCTGCTGTCTGAAGTGCCAGCGATATTCTAGTGCCTCCCAGTTCTATTCAGCCTCTTTTTCTGTTCTCTAAATTCTATAATTAGAATAGGAGGTTTTTGTATTCTAAGAAGTACAAGGCTGAACCTAATCCCTGTTGGTTGTACAAGGTTGTGTGTTTGTGTTTGCATAATGATAATAGGCAGATAAAACATGGATTAGTAGGGATATCAGCTTCAATAATGATTGATATATGCTTTTATGACAAGCACCGCTGAAGAAATCGTTATTGGTGTTAGGGTGTTCTTGTTGGCAGCTTAATGGTTTATTGTTTATTTTTTTTAATAAGTCTCTTGCTCACCAAAGACTGCATATTATTATTATTATTATTATAATTTTTTTTATTTTTATTTTTTTTTTTATTACATTTTAAAAATATTGTTTCTAATTTACAGTGTGTGTAATGTACAGTGAGGCATAATATATATATGTGTGTGTATTTGATGATGTCATATCCTTGTGAAGTCTTTATTCAGCTTTTAAACAGCGGTGTACATGTATGTTATTTGTCTTGTATATTTATAGAACTGTTATTTTAAGTGCGACACTGACACTGCTTTGCAATTTTTGTGGCTTATCAGTTATGTGTTGCATATCAGATTTTATTCACCATCTCTGTAAGTAACAGCAGCTTCTGGAGATCTCAGCTAGTGCACAAAACATCTGCAATATTTTCTACATGTTTCTAAAAAAGCATGTTGCAGATTATACAAATAATTCTTTTTTTTTTATATGCCAGGTGAAATGTAAATTTAAAAAACATAAAAAAAAAAACGTTTCAATTGCTGTTTGCATCCCACCTCATGTAAATATATATTGTTTTCCAAATGTATGAGAGTTTTTGTGAAACATACATTTATATACTGTATATTTTCACTTTTTAGTTTCAGTTTGGGCAATTTAGACCGGAGTTTTAATATACTGGTATGTACAGTATTTATATATCTAAAACTTACAATTTACATTGTTATTCATTAAGTGAACGATTAATACGTGCAAGTCAATCTCCATTTTTTATTTAACTTTTTTTTAATTTGGTAATCTTTAATCAAATTCTGATCACTTGCTTCCATGTTTGGACTGATGGTCCTTCTGTGTTGATGTTAGTTTGATGACTTCAGCAACAATATTCTTAACCATGCCCCTCTTACCATTAGTTTGCTATGAGGGAATGATGCTAAAAAGAAAGCCCCGCCCCCTACTCAATGTTCATTTCCAGTTGGGAACACATCAACAAACTGAAATAAGTCTCAACAACTTTCGGTTCACATACACCTTATATTTTTTGAACCCAATTTAATGAATTCAATCTAATCTATTTTATGAAATGGCAATACTTTTTTTAATTTCTTTTTTTAAGAATTTGTACATCTGAATTGTATAAAATTATAAAGAAAAGCAAGCTACCCAAAATGTAGCCCCTAAACACCACCATGACTAGAACATGAGCAGATTGTATGAAAATGAACAAACGATATTGTACAAATTACAATAAAGATATTGACCAGGATATAGTTGTGAACTGCCACAAGGTTGAGTTACAAGCTTTTGTGTATTTTGTTTTCCTTATCTAAGTGCGCAGCAGAAACTGGCATGCAACATAATCTTGTAACTGGCAGCAGTATCCCAGTTTACATGCCCATCTTGGATGACAAATGGCCAGTCAGGCAGTAGATGATTTACTTTCAGTTGTGTTAGGGAGGTTTAATTACTGCACTAATCACACATCATGTTGATCAGGTTTCCAGTTTTTAATTCAGCTGTTGGTTTGCCAGCTTATTCTGTCGTGGCAGAGATGCAGAACCAAACTATTTGAGACAAATAACATTTATATTTAACAAATTTATAAGTCCAAGGCACTCGAACAGTAAGTGACAAAGCTAAAAAGCCTTTATTAACATGGCTATTAGTTTAAAAAACAGAACACAATAGCCATGTTATTAAAGGGTTTTCACCTTTCACTTTCTTCTCGATTTTGTTGTTTATTTTTATGAATCCCTTATCCAAAGAGCACCGACACATTAATTACCCTTGAAGCATTTTTAGCTTGATTGGTTTGTATTTATAACATTTATATTTACTTCATCGTTGTTATTGTTCTTTTTGCCTTTTTTTAAGTAACTTAAATTGAGCCAGTGATAAGATATCATGGGGTTGCACGGTGGCTCAGTGGTTAGCAAGAAGGTTGCAGGTTCTACTTCCGGCTGGGCCAGTTGCCATTTCTGTGTGAAGTTTGCATGTTTTCCCTGTGTTGGCCCCCACAATCCAAACACATGCGCTATAGGTGAATTGAATAAACTAAATTGTCCGTAGTGTGTGTGTGTGTGTGTGTGTGTGTGTGTGTGTGTGTGTGAGTGAATGACTCTGTATGGGTGTTTCCCAGTACTGGGTTGCAGCTGGAAGGGCATCCGCTGCATAAAACATATGCCGGGATAGTTACCTTTAGTTACATTAGTAACTTTTTTATGCTATTATTTTAACAGTGAGTCTACCCACAGCTTACAAAACACCAGTGGAATGTTGTTTCTTGACTTTCCTGGATGCCAGGTCACTTCTGATGTAATAGTGCCAGTAAAACATACTTGAAAACGCATGCATGACTTTTAAAAAAACAAAGGGCATAGGAAATGTTCCAGCATGTTGTTGTGCTATTTTAACCCTGGGCTCAGTCCTTTTGTTTCAGTCTTGATTTTCAAAAGTCAAATGTCAAAAGCTGTCAAAGAAGGAATCGTGTGTGCAATGCATGCGTGTTAGCATAGCAACATGCTAACTTAAAAATAAATCGCTGTATAACTAAGAAACAGTTCCAATTAAAATAATATACGTTTAGCTTTAAGGTCCATGTGAAATGAATATTTACAACGTTTATTTTGTAAGCGTACATTGTAATCCTTTAGGTGAACAATTATTCTGTGCAGGTTAATCCACTAAAAAAAGTTTGTTTTGGTATACTTCAATCAAAGTCTGAGCATTTGCTTCTGCGTTTGGAGTGGTGATCTTTCTCTGTTGACATCAGTTTGACGATTTAGCCACAATATTCTTAACCACGGCCCTCTTACCATTAGTTTGCTACAAGGAAATGGTGTGGAAAAAGAAAGCCCCACTGCCTACTCAATATTCTGTTTTAGTTGGAAGTACATCAACTGAAATAAAAGTCTCACCAACTTATGGTTCATGCGGACATCAGGTTATACGCTCTTGAATTGAGTACTAATGTACGATGTTTTTTTTTATTCTGTGCTAAACTAAACTGTTTAAATTAGAAATTGCCTTTTTTATTTACAGTATTATTATTATTTTTTCTCTAGTACTGACTTTTTATAAGTGTTTACTTAAGTTGCTCCCTACTTGGTGTTTAATACTGGTCTAGATACATACATACAGTATACTGGTCTAGATACATACGTACTAGATGCATACATACAGTAGACTGCAAGGAATCTCATTTTTAAACTTAAAGGGACAGTTCACACACAAATGAAAATCCTGTCATCATTTATCAATCCTCCACTTTTTTTCAAAGTTGTTTGAGTTTTGTTGAATTTGTTAAACAAATAAAATGTTTAAGAATATATTTATCAATGCCAGTGGTTACGTCTCTAACTTTCTTCAAACTAGCTTTGTTTTTGGTCAAAAAATAGTAAGTAAAATGAACTATTTTCTATTTTTAGGTTGAAATGTTAACAGATTAAGATTTAGTGTGTTAACACACCCACTGAAATATTCCTCATTTCAAATTTTTGACATCATAAACTGATCCAAGAACAGTCCGTGCCACAGAAACTTGGCATGTTTATGTTTTTCTTTTTACTTCCCTGGCACGGGAGAAGAAGTATGTGCTGCTGTGTTTTCTGTTGAGGTTGGCAAGATACGTAGACACAACACGCTATGTTTGTTTTCAGCCAGACAAAAAAAAAAAAAAAAAAAGACAATACAACCCGAGGTGATGCAGAGGTATGCTGTGAATGTGTGTTAAACTGAGACACTGATACATTGGCACAATGTCAGAGAGAGAGAACTTTCTCTTTCTTTATTTACAAGTCAAGACATTGCAGGTGAACAGTGTAAACTAGGGCTGCACAATATATGGTTTTAGCATCGTTTGTGCAATGTGCACATTCACAATAGTCACATCGCTGGATCTGCAATGTTGAGTCTTAATTATAGTTGACCAGGAGACATAGAACGCATGTGATTTGTAGAGAGTCACTACAGAGTTTAACCATAATAGAGTGAAAGTTTATTTTTACAGTGTGCTTTTAAGGCCTGTTATTGTGAGCATTTCAAGAGAGTTTAAACATTTGGGTGCAATAAATAGCAAAAATTTGAAAAAACAACAACAAAACTTTTCTTACTTAGAATGTTTGTCTTGTTTCTAGTCCAAATATCAAAATTTCAAAACGAAAACAAGATTATTTTACTTCTCCTTTTTGCAGATCATTTTGCTTGTTTTTACGGAAAAACTTACTTAATTTTTACTTATTTTTGGCTTTCTTTTTGCACACCATTCTCTGATAGCAAACCACTGTAAGTGGTGCATGGTTAACCACTGAAGCAAATGGTAAAATTGAAGATTACCATTATTTTTCAGTGGATTAAATTGCATGGATTAATTGTGCATCTAATGAATAACAATAATTACACAGTTGGTCGTCTTCTGTTGCAAACCCCACTACACTAAAGCAAAAGCTCCCCCTCAGCCTGAGAAGTGTGCAGGAAAAGACCTGAAAGGCCTTTCCGGTCTGAAAGCTCAGCGCTCACTCCAGGCCCAAACTCTGGCGATTTGTACAGAATCCAGTTGTGGCGTCAGTTGTGTTAAACTCAGTCAATTCCTCAAATGTGCTCTGCGTTACATCATGCAGGTCATTTTGAGACATGCAGAGGGAAGAGGACACAACTGTTCCGTCTGTTCCATAGTGCGATCTTATGATTGATGACATGTTCTGTCTTTATACAATGCAAATAATTTGTTAAAGGGACATTTTTCCCCTTAGTTTTTAATACATAATTAAAACATGTAGCAGATTTGTGTGAAGTAAAATGACATGTTTTTAAACTAGTAAAATACATTTTTAATATATATTTAAAATATAGTTAAAACTTTTAAAAGCATGCGTTCAATATTTATATACACTCACCGTCCACTTTATTAGGCGCACCTTACTAGTACGGGGTTGGACCCCCTTTTGCCTTCAGAACTGCCTTAATCCTTCGTGGCATAGACCGGAGTCCGGACTTTGAGAAGCCCTGCAATATAGTAATATATTTTAATATACATTTAATTTCTATTTTTTAATATAGATTTTTATAACCATTCAGGATTTTTCAGTTATAAATATTTAAATATATTTAAATTATTCACCAAGTTAATGGAATAGACCTGCAGATTAGGAATCTAAATCTACACATATCTATAAAATATATAAACTATGCAATGTTTTATAATATTTAACTTACAAATTAAATATATTCACAGAACATAATATTTAAATTATTAATATAATATACAAATATAGTGACTTATTTTATTGTTTCTGAATATCCTACAAACTGACTGAAATGTTTGTTTGCTGTGACTGTGTCCTTTCATGGTAATTCTGGCTCTCCCTCCTCACTCTGTGTAAACCTCACTCCAGACAGGTAAGACAACCACCCACTCAATCCTCGGCAGAAAGAGACTGAGAGAAGATAAATATTTCCTTCACGTGGGGAATGCGGTAATGTAGGCCTTTGAAAAAGCATAGGCTGCTCTTATCCATCATATTGTATGATATCTGAGGCAGTCAGACTCCTCTGCTGTGGACAATGTCACAGTGAACTCATTTCTCACTCAGACCTGCTCAACACCAACAATTACTCATTCCCTTAGCTTTCGGCTCTTTGAAGACATTGTGAATATGGCACTTCTCTGACCCTTGACTATTCTCAAGCTTTCTTGACAGCTGGTTTGAGTTATGCCTCTTCTTAACTAGACTATATGCAGCAATGTTTTGATCATATATTTTTATTGGTAACACTAAGTTAATGCATTTACTAACATGAACAAACAATGAACGGTTAATTACAGTATTTGTTCATCTTTGCCAACGGTACTTCATTCTTTAATGTTGTTAACTGTCTTTAATTCAATGTTAAAGTCCCTGTGAAATCTAAATAACATTTTTATTTTCATACAAGCTAGTGTGCTCCAAAACAGTGACAAAATTTATATTTAGAAGATGTAAACATTCAAAGCTTGTAGTTTGTCACATCCGCCTAAATGGATCAATGTTTTTTATTTATTTATTACTTTTTCTTGGTGTTACCTCTTCAGTTTCTCATAAAATCCTCTGACCAATCAAATGCTCTCTAGTGTCTAACATGTCCTTTAAGACGCTGCTTATTTGCTTTTCAATTAATAATAATAATAATAATAATAATTATTATTATTATTATTAAAAAAACTCAAATTTTCCATTGAGTGTTGTCAGGAACAGAATTTAACTAAAATAAATTATTCAAAAATTAAACTAGTTTACTTCTTTAATATTTAGTTTACTATTTTCTTTCTTGGGACTTTTTAGAGGTCCACTTTGAGGTCCAAATGTTATTTGTTTTTATTTATTTTATTTTAAACATTTTTATTATTACTTTTTAATTTTATTTATTCATCATTCATTCATTTTCCTTTCGGCTTAGTCCCTTTATTAATCTGGGGTCGCCACAGCGGAATGAACCGCCAACTTATCCAGCATATGTTTTACGCAGCGGATGCCCTTCCAGCTGCAACCCATCTCTGGGAAACATCCATACACACCCATTCACACTCATGCACTACGGACAATTTAGCCGAGGCTCGAACCATCGACCTTCTTGCTGTGAGGCGAACGTGCTATCCACTGC
>CAIGQW010053352.1:1329044-1365615 GCA_903798125.1 Danio choprae
ACACACACACACACACACACACACACACACACACACACACGTTTGTTTTTGTGAAAAGTGGGTACATTACATAGGTTTCCATTCATTTTATACTGTCCAAACCGTATATTGTATTGGCCTAACCCCACCCTACCCCTAAACCCAACCATCACAGGAAACTGTGTACAACTTTACTCTCTGAAATAAACTCATTTTGTGTGATTTTTAAGCTTTTTGAGAAATAAGGACATCAGCAATGTCCTCATATTTCACCTCCTTTTTGTAATACCAGTGTCATACATATGTCATTATACAGATTTGTGTCCTGACATGTCACAAAAACACGTACTACTACATACTAATAAACATTATTGTGTAATACTAATTACAGTTTAATATTAGCATGTTTTTGTTTTCTTTTAATAAACAAACAAACAAACAAACAAACCACCAAACGAATATTAATACAATAGTAGAATAGATATTAGGTACATATAGGTACATATAAGTCTATGTTACTGTTTTTACATGTTTCACGGTTGAAAATGGTTAGTCTGATTGCTTAGGATAGTTTGTTGATATATATATATTATTATTATTTTTTTTTTACATTAGAAACATCAGCCTTGTTTATAAAATTAGTATTTAACATATCCTTACTAAGCATTTCTGTTACACCTTTGTATTGTCTTCTCCCTCAGGCCTGGAAGCCAGATAAAATGGAGCATGTCCCCCAACGCGGGCCACTTGACTGACTAAGCTAGTTGTCATCATCTGAGAGAGATTCCAGCTCTTGTAAAAACACAAAGCTCAGCCCTTCAGTTCAGCACGGTCGCTCCTGTGATTGTCAGGTTAGTAATAATATCAAATGCTCCCGTTTTTCAACACCTCGGCCCAAGACACTGCAAAGCTGAAAAGAATACGACAGCTCATTCTCACAGGTGTCATGCACTTACATGGCGGAGCTTGTTGGAAAAGGCGTCAAATTAGCCTTAATAGTGGCTTGCATTGTGAAGAGTAAAAGCAATTATGGTGTTTCACTCCTGTTTAGATATTGTAGGCCTTTGGAGAACAGGATATGACATCATATTGTACATGTGTGTGGGATTTTCTTTGCAACTTGTGGCAAATGTGATGCTTTTGTGCAGAAGATCTGAAATTAAAAGCTGTCTTATTTTAGGCACTGACCTTTGTCACGGTCTTACCTTTTTCCCCCCTCCTACATGTTTTAGAAAGAAAAAAAAGAGAAAAGTAAAACGGCTGAGTTAGAATGACTGACAGTCTGCCAGCACGGTCATGTTTGATGTGTGGAAAAAATAGCGAACGGTGCCGTCAGAGCCCATAAAGGCTGAATTTGACACATCACATATAATATTTAAGTTCACCATTGATTTAAAAGAGCTCTGTTTGGATTTGCTCTTTATTATTATTGTTTTATTTATTTATTTTTTGTTTTGATTGGTTGTTTGGTTTGCATGTTTTCATGACTAAAGTCAATCTCTGGCTTGCTTTGCAAACTGTGTTGTCATTAATGTTGGGGAATAACGAAAATTGGAGGAAATTTTCCCTTTTGTAGATTTTTTTTATTAGGTTTTGGCTTTGTCTGCCAGTTCAGACAAGTTAAAAAAAATATACAGGAAGTTAATGAACTGTCTGAGTGTATTTATATGCCATAATTAACCTGCCTGAATTTTCTGCCAGTTTAGGACTTAACAAGATACTTCTTTACACATGCCCACCTCCTAGTAAACTGTGGACTATGCACCTTCTTCCAACCCCTTGTTGTAAACAGACAGCAAAGCGGCTAACGTTGGTGCCTTTTTTGTTTTGCGTTTGAACAATGAAGTGATCCTGTTGTGTGTTCGAATAAAACTTTTGAAGTTTACAGGTTTCCTTACACAGAATTCCAGCTTCAGGGGCCGTTTGCACCAGTAAGTTAAAACGTAGCCTAGTTGTGACATAAAAGGACACTAAGTTACAACTTACACACTACGAAATATTTTTGTGTTGCACCACTGAACTTAGTTTAAACGTAGCGCTATGTTCCAACTAAATATGTACGGCAGCCTCCCCCCCATGTATAGCGGTAGAATAGAGATGACAGCGAGATTAGTTTACATAGAGGAGCTCGTGATGATAATGAAAAATGATCTCCCTCTACTCACAGCCTTAATTTCCTCCCAAATCTTGCATTTTTTCAGTTTGTGAAAGAAGAGTTTAATTATCTTTCAATGAGTCTTTTGTGTTAATTGTATTCATCAATTAAAATGAGAATTTCTTCATGATTTTTCTCTATTTTCTTTTCTCTTTAATATGTAGGATATAAAATATATAGTGGGCGGTTCATTCCGCTCTGGCAACCCCAGATTAAACCCCGACTAAGCCGAAAAGAAAATGAATGAATGAATGAAATATATAGTGTTGCAGAATTTTAAAGCAGTTTCATGATTTAAATACCTCATATTAGACATTAAGTCATTCAATGCGACTACACATGATTTTACGGAGAGCTTACGACATACTAACTACGTATTGCCTTAAGAACATGTGGTGCCAATGTAAGAACACATTTAGTTACAAACTAGCTGGTAGTTACTTAGCCTCTAGTGTGAACTAGTTTAGAAAGAACTTACAAACAGCTGGTGCAACTCTATTCAGAAGAAGCAACAGTGAAATGGATTCACCTTATATATGAAGGGAATATCCCAGAAGGAGTGGGGAAAAACTTGCTTGAGTGTGCAAGTATTTTTTGCCGGACTGCTTTACAACCTTGGGCAATATGAAGCTGGACTTGCTTCAAAATAGCATTTAAAGGCTGCAGCTGTACCTACAATTTATCCAAAAGATTTAAGTAATTTTTTTAATAATTCTTGTTTGTTTCAATTGATTATTGCGAGCACACATCAGCTTCAGTTCACTCGTGTTTAGAATCAGATCATCATCTTCCATGTGCAAATCTGTGTTAGTGTGATGTTGTGGTTTTCAAGCTAACCAGCTGAAAAATGTGCAGCTGAGCATTTGTTAAATACAGCAGTTTTGGTGTAGATGTTTGTTTGATTACATTTTACATTGATAAAGGCAGTCTGCAATGTCAAGCAATGATAAACTACATGCAAAGATTATAACAAAGACAAAAGTGGACAGATGCTTGAGATTTGGTTAAGTGCTGTGTGTGTGCTGCACTGGTTTAGCTCCTCAAGAGTGGAATAGTAGGATACCACAGCCATTCCTGATCCAGCCTGAGAGTGGGGCGGGGTGAGCAGCAGCTCATTAACATTTAAAGAGATATGAAGCAAAGTGGCTCGCTGCCTTTTGAAATGGTAAAAGGGGAGTTTATTTACACTACCATTGATTATTTTTTTTATTATATTTTTTTACATTTTTATTTTTATTAAAGCAAGTTGTTTAGAACTATATTAGAAATTAGAACTAAAAAGCACTTTCAAAAGATGGCATAAAAACAAAAAGACATACAATACAAGTACCAAGTTTACCAGATACAATCTTATTTACATTTATAAGTATTTAGGTTTGATCATATCCTGTCAAGTTTTGTTAAGGGTTAAATATCAAGGATCGAAAAGCTAATGAGGGGATATTGCAGATACATATAGATAAAAGTACCACAATAAATTTAAAACATTACATTTCTTCTCAACCACTTTCCCCAGTATGAAGAAATTGTATAGGATTGTTGTATTAAGGAAAGCATCAGTACTTCAATATCATACAACTCTTTTACAATATCATGCCATTAACCTACAGATATAGGATCTTCCTTAAGCAATTTCTTTGTAATGGCCTTTTTACTTGTTGTTAACAGTGTATTAACGATATATGAATGTTTTGGTATTTTTAAAGAATAAAATCCCAGGTACATAGTTTTTAGATGTCACCTTTAATGCTAATTGCTTTTGTAATTTATTAGTTTTATTCTTGTAACTTTTTATACTGCGAGTAACCTTTTATATACTGTATTTCATCACCTAAGTGACTTTATTGTAGTTTTGTTTTTACTCAAAGATTAACAATGTTGTGTTGCATTCAGAGTTTAATGTACAATGTAAATGGATTAAATGAGGTGTAAAGTGATGGGTGAGTAATGAATGCTCGAGGGCTAATGAGTCACATTCATGTTGTCTATCTTAGCATGTCATCATTGTCTTGATCTCGTGCAGAATAAAAAATAAAGAATTCTAAAGGTCTGTCTGGAAGGCCATTAAGATGCCGTTATATATACGTATTAACAACATGTTTTGTCTGAACGCTAATCAAGACACAAGAGAAACTGTATGTCCTCAGAAACTCTGAAACAGATTGATCTTGCGTTTAAAACAGTGCTCATCAATATCCAAATGATTGAGATTGAGTAAGCAGAGATTTACTGTTGACAATAATTTGTACTATTTTAATATTATGTTTATGTTTTACCTGAAAGTACATGCCTGTATTGAAGCAACTAATTACCAGGAATTGTTACTTATTGGGTTACTTTTACTTTTTTTTTTTTTACCCTATATTACATACTGTACATTGAATAAGATGGACACTAATTTAAATAAATAAGTAAAATTAATAATACTAATACTACTACTAATAATAATGATAATAATAATTGCTGATGCTTTTTAAAATATTTTACAAAAATATAACATAATATAAATATTACAGTATTATTATAATTATTAGAGTATTTTATATAAATTCTTTCATTTTTTTTCGGCTTAGTCCCTTTATTAATCTGGGGTTGCCACAGTGGAATGAACCACCAACTTATCAAGCATATGTTTTACGGAGCGGATGCCCTTCCAGCTGCAACCCATCACTGGGAAACACCCATACACTCTTATTCTCACACATACCCTACGGCCAATTTAGCCTACCCAATTCACCTACAGCACATCTTTGGACTTGTGGGGAAACCCACGCGAACACGGGGGGAACATGCAAACTCCACACAGAAATGCCAACTGACCCAGCTGAGGCTTGAACCAGCGACCTTCTTGCTGTGAGGCGATCGTGCTACCCACTGTGCCACCGTGTCGCCCCCTTATATTTCTATAAAATATCAAAATAACATTGACATACAACCCTTTCTTTAAGTAAAACCACAAACTTGAAGAATATGCCACCCCCCTGCCTATTCACTTTAATATATTTTCCCTTTTTTTCTCTCCCTTTTAATTTTTTTATTTTTATTATCATTATTTATTTTACTTAATACACCCTGCTGCCAGCATCAACTTTCAGTACTGACCTACTTGTATGCTTATTTTGTATAAATTAATGTAAATCATATATTGTTTATGCACATATTGATTGTTGTACTATATGTTGGTTATAGTGTGGTCTGTTTATTTATTTTTTTAATCAATTTTGTATGTTATGTTATGAAAATATTCTGTTATTTTTTTTTTCTTCTGTTTGTACTGGCGTTTATTTTTACTCTTGATTGTTTAACTGTCATAAAAGATTTGATAAATAAATCTTTAAAAATAAATAAATAAGTAAATAACATTGACACCTTTCCACGTTAAAACACTGATTTGGCGACACATCACCGAAAAGAAAAAAAAAAGGTCATCCGCTGCTCAAGACATGGTTACTGTTTTGTTTTACAGTATGAAAGCGATCTGAGTCATAATGGGCCATGAGAATGTCTGATTTTGCATCGTTGTGCAGGAATGAGTGGGAGTTTGGTGTAGCGGTTGGCACCCGGTGCCACTCATTAGTGGGTCACTGCTTGGTCAGCCAAACCGCCCGCCTCAACTACCTTCTCTTCTTCATCCAGTTCTCCCTGTATATGCACGGTCGACACTAAAGTTATATAATTTTTATTTTTTACTTTTCCCCCCTCTAAGGTGGAATAAAGGCTCTTTCTTTTGACTGCACTGCTGGTTTGGCAGGAGGTCAGTCAGGTTGGAGTGTTGGGTCAAAGAAAGCTCTGTGTCCATAGCAGTGTCTATGAGCTCATGCTAACTGTGTGTGTGTGTGTGTGTGTGTGTGTGTGTGTGTCATGGCTATAGCAGCTGCTCTCTCTCATATCACTCCTAATGGAGGGATTCATTTCATTGTGACCTCATCAGATCTGCAGTCATCCTCGCGGCTCAATGGCTCTGTTTTATCATGCATGGCACACTGACTGACTGTTTTCATTCTCTTGTCTTCTTCTTTTCACAGTTTTTTTTTTATTTAGTTTTTACAGTAGCTCCTGAATGACTGTGGATGGTGGTCCAGGTATGATAGTCTGCTGTGGTAATATAGACGTTTAAGATGAATGAGAATTTGCGTACTACCTTTCGAAAGTCTGTGGGAAATAACTAACTAACCAACTAACTAACTAACTAAATGAGTGAATAAATAAATAAATAAATAAATAAATAAATAAATAAATAAATAAATAAATAAATAAATAAATAAAATAAATAAAATATAATAAATAAATAAATGAATAAATAAATACATAAAAATAAATGAATACAATATAAAATAAATAAATAAACAAACAGATAAATAAATAAATAAAAATCAATAAACAACTCAAAAATCAATTAAATAATAAGAATAAGAATCATCATCATTAT
Source organism: Danio choprae (assembly GCA_903798125.1). Classification (NCBI taxonomy): domain Eukaryota; kingdom Metazoa; phylum Chordata; class Actinopteri; order Cypriniformes; family Danionidae; genus Danio; species Danio choprae. The sequence continues at coordinate 1,335,608 of CAIGQW010053352.1, forward strand.
CATAATAAATCATTTTATTTACCAAAGTGATTGAAAATACTTCTGCGTTAATTGTTGCTAAATAAATGGGTTTCAATGTTGTTCTAGAATCCTAAAAAGGAACCACTGCTTTCACAATAATATTAAGTGTTTTGAACAGTGATAACAATAAGACATCATTTTGAACAGCAGATCGGCATATTAGGATGATTTCTGGAGGATTATTCATTCATTCAATCATTTTCTTTTCGGCTTAGTCCCTTTATTAATCTGGGGTCGCCAGAGCAGAATGAACCGCCAACTTATCCAGCATATGTTTTACGCAGCGGATGCCCTTCCAGCTGCAACCCATCACTGGGAAACATCTATACACACTCCTTCACACACATACACTACGAACAATTTAGCTTACCTAATTCACCTATAGCGCATGTCTTTGGACTTGTGGGGGAAACCGGAGCACCCGGAGGAAACCCACGCCAACACGTGGAGAACATGCAAACTCCACACAGAAATACCAACTGACCCTGCCCAGGCTTGAACCAGCGACCTTCTTGCTGTGAGGCGATTGTGCTACCCACTGCGCCACCGCGTCGCCCCTGGAGGATTATATAACTCTGAAATAAAGTATTTTTATTTGATCTTGCACTCACAGAATATGGTAATAAAATAATAACAAATTATACACTGCTATTAAATTTAAGTTTCAGTTGATACTTCATAGTTAGTACTGTTAAACACTGTCAAATCGCATCCAAGATAAAGGTTTGTATACATGTGTACTGTGTACACTCCAAAAATGCTGGATTATTTTAACCCAAATTGGGTAAAATACGAACTAACCCAAACAATGGGTTAAATTTGTTCCTATTACTCTAATTTAAAAAATTAATCATGCAGTTGGTTTAGTCCCTGTTACACCCATAATTGTGTTGAAATAACCCAGCATTTTGTGTGTATATATGTATAAATACACACATATACAGTGTATATACATATATATATATATACATATACAGTGTATATATATATGTATATATATATATATATATATATTTATATATATATATTTTTTTTTTTTTTTTTTTTTTTTTAATTTTTAATTTTTTTTATTTTTTTTTTCCTATTTCAAATAAATGCTTTAAATGTGTCTTTTGTATTAATGAAAGACTCCTTAAAAAATTACAGTTTCCATAAAAAATATTAGCAGCAGGACTGTTTTTAACATTGATAATAATAAGAAAAAATTAACAACACGCTAAAATCAAGTAAAAAAAAAATTACTTTTATTTTTCTCACACCTTTACCTATGTACTATATACAGATCTCTACAAAATTCAGTATACTGTAAGCACTAAGGAGATTACAACTTATATTTATTATCATTCATATAGTGCTTTCACAGATTTGCCATTAACCTTGTGTGCAGAAGCTCACACAGGCCCTCCTGGTCAGATAGATGAATAAAATCAATAGAGTTTGGGTTTACCCCCTTATGATTCGTCATCATAAATTGTCAGCATGGGCCCTTTGAAGCGGTCATGCAGCTATTTTGGGGCACAGCGGGACTGTGCTGGGCCTTTCAGTAAGCTCGTTGCTAGCGCTGAAACCTCTGGCCGCGTCAGAGAGTGAGGAATCACCCTGCCATCACACACACCAGCGGTTAACATGCTCGGTTGCTCTGCAGCTGAAATCAGTCATTTCTCTGGTTCGCAGGCTGTTCTGCTGCTTTCACATGGGGAGAAAAGCCCGACAGCAACAGATATTATATTGATGAGTACAGAGACAGAAATAATGGAGGGGAACAAGGGTAAAAATATGGTGTAGAAAGAAAGAAACTGAATCAAGGATAAAAGAGAAGACCCTTTTGGGAGAAAACAAAAAGACACAGTAGCTTAAAGGGACAGGTCACCAAAAAAAATAGAAGAAAAAGTATTCACTGTTTACTCACCCTCAAGTGGTTGCAAAGCCTTTAAGAGTATCTTTTGTTTTTCCAGTTGAACACAAAATATGACCCTGGACCAGAAGAAATCAAGAATTAGAATTAAGATATTTTGCACATTTCAAATTTATTAATAGTTGTACCTCAGCCAAATATTCTAACAAATAATACATCAACAGAAAGGTTATTTATTCAGTATATTTATCTCAATTTAGATAAATATATTTATATATAATGTATTTATATTTTGTAGAATGTTTGAAGAATAAACAATTGACTTCCATAATAGAAGAAGCAAATATTATGGTAGTCAGTTTTCAACATTTCATTTTTGGGTGAACTGTTGTATTAAGATGGTTAGAAGTTTTTAACCCTCGAGCTAATTGTATTGAATTTGATTTAATTGAATTTGATTTTCAGCTATTTTTACATTCCTACTTTTATATCTGACTTTTTGTGATATCTCATGAAATACCTCACGTTTTACCTGTCAATAAATATTTCAAGATTTTTTTAGAATATGTAGACGTTTGCTTTAGAAAAGACAAAACTATTGAGAAAGAATATTACATTTTGTAATGTAAATTTATGTGTGTGATGAGGAGTTTCATAAAATTACCATGTTTTATTGTTTTGAGTTAAAAAATTTACAAAATATGTTTAATAAATAAATACATAAGAATAGACAATTTAGTTTGTTTTACTTTATAATTGTTAAAACATCTTTGATTTCACTGTGATAGCTAATGTCATTTCTGTGTTACATTATGCTAATTTAGCCAAATAATCAGCTGAAGAAATAGATATTCATACATTTATATAACTGCGGTTGCAGGGAGTCAGCTTGCTCTTGATTCTTCACAGGCTTCGACAGTTCTAGCCGCTAATGAGGCATCTATGTGTAAATATCTACAGTAGCTTTTTTTTTCTCGTTCAAGGTGGTCTACCAGCCATAATATTGACCAAGACGTTCTGTGAGCCCTGCCAGGAAGTACACTTCCTAAACCAGCTAACCAGCGAACCTGTTTTAGCACATATCCATCGTGCAGGGGGAGGAGTTTGCTGCAGGAGAGTCTTTTCAGTAAGAATAAACACTGAGGGCTATTGAGACTGTAAATGGCTAGCATGCAGATCAGTATCGTGTTTTAAGTACTGCGGGTAAAGTAGGGCCTCTCGGTGTGGTATGGCAGATGAATCTGAATACTTTTCACTGATGCAGGTCCAGACTGACCCAGGCTGAAAAAAAAAAATAACATGGCTACAAAACATTTGGTTTCCGGGCAACAGCACAGCTAACAGTGGCAGAACAGAGCTTGACAGGACAGTGGCACATGACTGCTCTCGTAGATTTGGTTTCAGGGTCTCAGAGGACAACAGAACGAGAGGAAGGAACTGGACACATCTGTCCTAAAATGTCAAATGTCCATCATGGGGAACAGGACAGGAATTCTGGGGTTCTTAAAGGACTATGTCAGGTTCTGTGGGGTCTCCACTACATGTTGTAGTTGTTGCATTTAATGAAGAGATAAATACAACAGGCTTGACAGATTTGTACATTTGCATAGACACTGAATGAACTTCTGTGTTACTGGCAGAATGGTAATAGTTGCTAATACACTTAGTATACACAGTATAAGCAATTGGAGTATACTAAATAAAATATACAGCAATAGTGTGTAGACATTTAGGGTTAATGGGATTTTTTAAAAAGATCCTAAAAGAAATGCCTTATGCTAATAATTAGCTTGCATCAAAATGCAGTAAAAACAATCAATTTTTGAAATATTTTTGCAGTTGAAAATGATTTTTATTTCAGTTTTTAGTTATAGTTTTTTATTGCGGTTGAATTATTATAATTGCAGTTGAAACCAATATATTTTTAACAAGTTTTATAATAATAATAATAATAATAATAATAATAACAATAATAATAATAATTTTATTCCTGTGATGGATAAGTTGCATTTTAAGCATAATTAGTCTTCAGTATTCTGTCTAATCGAGTGATTAAAATAAAACATTTTTAAATGGATCAGTTCCTTCCTGAATAAAATAATTGTAATTATTTATTTTGGTTACCACATTATTTTAAAGGGTGCAGTGCATTTTAATTTAATTAAATTAAATTTTTTATCCATCCATTTTATTTATTTATTTTTTTAAATTTTATTGAAATATTCACACACGTCATTGGACGTTTGTATGCCTGGAAATTAATTTGGACAATTTGGCTGCATCTTTAGATTGGACTTTTAGCTTTAAGGTCATATAGTGGCACCACTGCAGAGTCTGAACTAAATCCTCACCTCTGCTAATGGACGTAAACGGCACATTTTTAAGCCATCTTTAAAGCCAATAGCTTGGGAAGTTGATGGGTAATATGGCTCAGAGAGTGAGGAAAGGGCTTCCATGTAATAATATCCTATTGCAAAATCTCCAGAGAGGCTGATCTGGCTGCCTTGTGCCATCAACAACATATATGAAAGGCACCTGTCACAATGAAGAGCGATGCAGCCTGTTCTCCGAGTTTCCCAGAGGACATTCTGAGTCAAAGTCTCATCCAGCTCGCTTTGCTTTTATTTATCTGTCCAGAAAGCTGGTCATTCTCCATGTTTGACTTGGTAAATTATGTCCGGTTTGGTTACATCACTTCATATGAAACCTTTTTCCAGAACTTCTCATAAGTTTCTAAATGAATGTTCAAGTTGGCCTTTAATTCTACATAGTATGGTGTGTCATTGAGTAATACCGTATGTTTCAACACCAAGGCCATGCGTTATTGTTCTTATACACAGCATTGAATCCTTATTATATCTGTAATACGGTATGTACATAAATTATATAATTTACAGTGCTAATTTTGTATGGTCTTTTAAAGGCATAGTTCACCCCCCACAAAAAAAGAAAATTCTGTAGTCATTTACTCACCCTTCACTTGTTCAAAACCTATTTGAGTTGCTTCTGCTGGACACACACGCACACACAAATGTAAAATGCAGGTCACTGGTACCCAATTTGTTCCATAGTATTTTCTTTTCCTACTGTGGAAATCGATGGGTGCCCGCAATCAGCATTCTTCAAAATATCTTCTTTTGTGTTTAACTAAAAAAAGAAAATCATAAAGGTTTAAAACGGGAGAATAAAGGATGACGTCATTTTCATTTTTGTGTAACAGCAAACAATTCTCAAAAGATGTGATCCTTTTTGGAGGGGAATCATTTGGGAGGGAAATAAGGGGCACAATCATCAAGTACAGCAGTGGATTTGATTATCAGTTTTGATTATCAGTTGCTTACTTTAAAACATTGCATACATTTAGATTACATCAATTAAATAATATCAGCAGTATAAATGATGATTTTTTTAAAAACTAAACTTAATTTAGTGTAACCAAATTTATAGTAATGATGATGCTTAAAGCGATAGTTCACCAAAAATGTTTTTTTTAATTATCTCATCATTTACTCCATACCTCATGCATTTAGAAATGTTTATGAGTTTAAAATGTAAAAGTAAAATACTATGGAAGTCAGTGGGTGTCATGAACCAGGATTTTATTAGAATATCCTATGTTGTGTTCAATAGAAGAAAGAAACTTAAAGGTTTTGAACAAGTAAAAGGGTGAATAAATGATGCTAGAATTGTCATTTTTGGGTGAACTATCCCTTTAATAAGTCTGTTGGTTCTTGACTGAACAATTAATCTATATTTTAATTACCATCTTAATTTTCCTTTTGTTACATACACCGGTTTAATGACTTCAGTTTTAATGACTTCAGGTTTAATGACTTCAGGTAAATACATACATTTGAAGTCAGAATTATTAGCCCTCCTGTATTTTTCCCCAATTTCTGTTTAACTTGAAGATTATGTTTCAACAGATTTCTAAACATAATAGTTTTAGTAACTGATTTCTTTTATCTTTGCCATGATGGCAGTACATAATATTTTACTAGATATTTTTCAAGAGACTAGTATTCAGCTTAAAGGCTTAACTAGGTTAATTAGGTTAATTAGGCAAGTTAGGGTAATTAGGCAAGTCATTGTATAATGACAATTTGAAAAAATATTGCTTAATGGGGCTAATAATATTGACTTTAAAATGGTTTAAAAAAAATTAAATGGCTTTTATAAAAACACTTCCTTAAATTACAACACAGACGTACAATTTTTTTTAAAAACACTACACTTCACCACAGGAATGACCCATAGAATTTAATCGTATTTCCATACCCCATGTATATTTACTCCAGAGGTAGACGTGGCAGTTTTAATAGTTGACTGTTTGGCTTATATGAGAGAGAACTCTTCTGGTTTTACACATTTATGTCATCATAGGCAGACTACTGTCACTCATCTGTATCTGTCAGCATGCTGATTTACCGCAATTTGTTAGACGTCGCCTCAGTGCCACACAGTGAAGCCTTCTGCAATGACAGTTATGTCCTCGATACCTGCCGTTCTTTGTTCACACCGCCATTACAAAACAAAAGACACAATGGCTGTTTAATTGTTTGCTGACAACCCCCTGTTTTCCATAGTGTTGATTTTCTGTCCCTTGGCAGTGTAGTCATGTAGTCCAGAAGCTGTCTGGTTCGGGTGTGTTGTGTTATAGGGATGTTGGGATGCTGTTTTCGATGAGTTTAAAATGATTACTGTAGCCTTGAAAGAGGGCCAAATAATTGATTTTGCAGACCTGCCCTAAAAGCTCATTATCATTATATCTACTGTAAGACATTTACATTTTGAGGCAGACTGTTGGTGTTGTGAATTTTAGGAAAAAGTTTGATAGTTTGAGATACAGGATACACCGTTAAAACTGCTGGGTCAGTTTGTGTTAGGACAACATGATGGAATTGAGTTAACTTATTAGTTTTGACAAATTTAAGTGGATAGGGCTGCACAATATATCGTTTCAACATCGGTATGGCAATGTGCACATCTGCAATAGTCACATCGCAGGATCTGGAATGTCATGTTGAGATTAATTAAACTTGACATAATCTAATAGGTTCTAATAGTGCGAAACACTTTCATTTTAATGTATTTTTAGGCATGTTACTATGGTTTCAAGCAAATTTAAACCATTTGGGCACAAGAAATTCTAAAGTTTGTCACTAACAAATAATGTTTAATTATTTATACAATGAAGTCTATACAGTGTTTATTTATATTTGATTTTTGCCTTTCTAAACCTCAATGCTGTTAGACTCCACAGTTAGACTCGCTGTTTATTCTATTTTTATCTTTGTTTTCATCTGTTCTTTATTGTATTTGGTATATTTTTTTGTATCATTTTGTTTATTTTATGCAGAATCACTCCCCTAAAATTATAAATACTTTCCAAATAGAGTTACTTAAGTCATCTTTTGAAATGATATTCAAATCGCAGAAAAACAAAAGATTGCTATGTCAGTTTTTTTTTATCCCAATATCGTGCTGCCCTAGGATTAAACACAGAACAATTAGGTTGTCCCAAAAAACCCTCAAGAATTAAGTGGTTTCAGCTCATTTTAAATAAGTAGTTTGAACAAACAGCACATGTTATTTTTTTAGTATAGTTTGTTTACTGGTGTTATGACAGCCATTTTAGTGCCATTTGTGATTGTGATGAGTTTTTGAGTGTGGATATGTGACAGCAATTATCTGGAACCATATTCACATTTTATCTTCGGTTTAAGAATTCTCCTAAATAGCATTTTATTTGTTTGTTTGTTTTTATTTTTTTTTATTTTTTGCACAAGAATACAAAATATTGGAATAAAACAGAAAATAATAAGCCATAATGTGCAGGAAAATGCACATTATTTAAAGCCTTTACCTTAATAATAATAATAAGAATAATAAAAATATAGCAAAGCAAATGCATTACAACACATGCTAAATTACAATTAAAAGTAAATAATAAATACACACAAATTAAATGACAGTCACATACACACACAACAATACAATAAAATGAAATCATACATACAGTAGAATTTTTGCAAAGTTACAGAACAACAATAAAGCGATTTCTTTTGCATCTCTTAAAACCTTTAATAGAGGTAGAATTTTTTGTTGCATGGGACAAATCGTAATTTAGCTATGACTTTTCCCTTAAAACCTATTCACAAAGCTGTTGAGACGAACTTTAAATAAGGATTAGAAAGAAGTCAGTGTGCTGGGTTCACACCAAATGCGGGTTTAAGGATTTGAGCGACTAAGGTCAATCGTAAATCATTAGAATTCGACATGTTGAATATTTATGATCAGAAATCCTGAGGACAAATGCACATATGAGCCAAAGATTATTTAGTGAAATGAAACAATATCCAATCAGAGAAGACAGAAGCATTACAAACACAATCATGGCGCAGTACAAAGTGAAATGAACCAACAGGAGCATCGAACTTCAAACCACTTGGCTTGAATTGTTTACTTGGGTACATAATTTTTTGTTCCCGCTCTCTGATTTGTTGCTGAATAGCCAATCAAAGTCTTCTCTTCAGCCGATGCCAATTCTACATGTATAAATTTACATTTTGAGGCAGACTGCAGGTGTTGTAACAGTCATTTTAGGATAGAAAATTTGTGATTTTGTGCTAGTGATTTGGGGGTCGTCATTACTTCTCAGAATTAAGAGCTTTTTTTAGCACTAACATGCGTAATAAGGAAATGCTGTTAGAACAAAAATGAAGAACGCATAAATTGAGCACTACTGATACAGCCATTATTTTTAAGGTTTTCTCCTAATTAGGCAGGTTATAAGCTGCTTGATTATGGTATGCGTTGCTGACGGGTGTGAGTGCTGCCTTTTTGAAGCTTTGGATGACGTTCTGACACAGGGAGCGGCTTATAAACATATGCACAGTACTTTCTTGCAATAACTAAATGAGCCTTAAAAAGTTTAGAATAGAAATTGCTTTGATCCTGAGTGAATTATGAGCTGGCTACCCTAACCTTTGAGTCGTAGAAAGTAAGAGAAGTGTATACAAGAGGAAGAGCGTGTCTGATTGCAGCATTTCCAAAGGCCATTTTCTGCTGAGCGCCATTGTTTAATATACTTTGCAGTTGTATGATATATAGTCAGATCATCTATGTTTCATAAACAGTTGTAATGTCTGTGTACTGTGTATGTTCTCATATAAAAAAAAATATTCTACTTAAGTGTCTGAAGGTTCATATGTTAAAATCACAACACACAAATGTCTATTCAGAAGTTAGAAGTCAGTTGTCATTGTTATTATTATTAGTAATATTATTTTTTTATTTTATTAATGTATTTATTTATTGTCTGCTTATTTATTTAATTGCTTAGTTGGTTGGCTAGTTATTTAGTGATTACGTTTATTCAGCAAAGACATGTTAAACTGTATTAACAAAAAATATTTTTCTAATATTATTCATTTATTCATTCATTCATTCTTTCTTTCTTTAATTTATTTATTCATAGAAATGTTCTCATTAACTTACTTTAATCAAAGTATTAAAATGGCAAAAAGCCAATTATTATTTAATCCTCAAAATAAGCATATTAGTATGATTCCTTGAAGTCATGGGATAATGCAGATTTCAAAGAATGGCTGCAGAAAATTCAGGTTTGCCATGACTGCAATACATTGAATTTTAAAATAAATTAAAATTGAAAACTTTTTTAAATAAATTAAATAAATAATAAATTTAAAATTGTTAGAGTAAAACCTTAAATTTGCAATATTACTGTACTTTTGACTAAATGATTATTGTTTACTTTTATATGTATTTCTTATTTTATATTGTTTTAGGCTACGCGTGCTGTAAATGTACAATTTGTTTTTGCCAGGCAATGAAGTGCATGCATGAATTGCAAAACGTGCCTGTTTCCCCCCAAACGTGGAGTGTTTCTTTAAAGGTATAAAGATTAAAATAACAACTAAAAATTCTATTGAAAAAGAAATTATATATTGTTAACCACAGTTTCAACAGATGAAGAAATGGTTCAAATCATCTATTGTTATTTTTATTTAGTTTTAGTTTATCATTTATTCTTACTTTAAAGAGTAAAAAATAATATGTACAATATTACTGTACTTTTGATTAAGTGAATCTGTTTAACTTTTTAATGTATTTTTATTTTATATTATTTTAGGCTACACCTGCTGTAAATTAAAGTCCCTTTAAGGCAAGTCATTTCACACGGTGGCCATCTGTGAAACGCCTCTCGGGCAGCATGCCCGGCCATTCTGTTTGAATGGGGAAACATCAAATTCTCCAAAACTGTTTGCCAAGCTTACCATTACATTACATATTTGGAATCACCAATAAAATTAAATAACAACTATCTCATAAGTTTCATTTTAAAACGTTCGAATCAAACAAAATCTGCATATTTTCAAGCTAAAAAGGAACGCGATCATGACACCAACCTCATGGCCGTTCTACACATTATTATCCTGTGGATTATACTTCGTCAGATCACGTTGCTTTTCTAAAGTAAGTCACAACTTGGTCTTGATGGCGAATCTCCTCCAGAAATGACAGCAACACTTTGTTTAGAAGTTTGTGGGCGTTTGAGTAATTGCTGTCATGTGATGTGCGTTTGACAGGACGGACTGTACCTCATGTTCGTTTCATGCTGATTACAAAATCAAAAAACTTTTGTTTTCAAGTGCACTTGGATCATTTAAAAAAGCACAGATTTTCAGCTTTATTTGGATATATTCTCCCCCGGAGAATCGTCAGTCTATAGCGATTGTTGATTGGCTCCTGTAATAGTAGGCAGGGCTTCATTCGCCATATTGACCGTTATACTTTTCCCCCATACAAAACTATACGAGTGACATGTCTTGTGTATTCTATTGTTTTTGCTGTTGCCACATAAATTGACTTTAAACACAGCTTGTCCATTTAGGCTTTAAAGCCAGAATTATTCGATTTCTAAACCCCATTTAAAATAGAATAGAGGTTTTGACGATGTTAATGTAACAGTTAACGTCAGTATACCCACAGGCCGGCCCTGCACTCTTGGCTCTGGAGCAGCAGAGCAATACACACTGGCTCTTTGCCTGTCACTTTGAATGACTCCATGAAAACCGGAAAGCCATTTAGAGCACAGTAGCCAGGGTAATTTGTTTTGACATGGCCTAATACCTCTCTTAAACTTGGCCAGGTTTGGGTTCAGCAGACTCATTGAAACCAGGGTAGGACAGAGTGGCCCTGTCTGCGTTCCTTAGTAAGAGGATTGTTTCTGGCATATTTCAAAGAGCTTGAGACATGGACCAAGCCCGGTCTGTCCATCTCCTGTCAGTTTCCTTGCAACTATTACTGGCTTTTAATGTGGGGGTTTGGGGGGGGGAAATTAAGCATATCCTTGTTTTATTTCAATATTATTTGCTATCAGTTTGACTTTAATTGTAGTTAGTTCAATGATGGTTTTGGTTAGTTTTAATTGAGGTTTTTATAATTTTTAGCACACATTTACTAATTAGTGCTTTAGTTTGAGTTTTAAAAGACACTTCTAGTGAGCAAAGCAAAGTTTAATGTTTGTACATTTGTACAGTTTAGAGGTTACTATAAGTAATAAAAATAGAATAATCAATTTTTGAGGTTGAACTGCTTGAACTGAACTCCATGCAATGTAATGGAACCGTGCACTTTTTTTTTGAAATAGTACATCCTTAGTACACTATATAAATACTGAAGTCAAGCTGAGTCAACCTTTAAATTGAAAAATTATGGAAACTCTTATGAATTTTTATTAATTAATAAATTAATTAAAATAATTAATACTTATATATATTTTTTATATATATATATTTTTTTTTTATAAAAGATTTAAAAAAAGGTATAGTAAATGATAAAAAAGGGCGACACGGTGGCTCAGTGGTTAACTGTCGCCTCACAGCAAGAAGGTCATTGATTCGAGTCCCAGCTTATTCAGTTGGCATTTCTGTGTGGAGTTTGATGTTTGCATCTCCCAATATTCGTGTGGGTTTCCTCTGGGTGCTTCGGTTTCCCCCACAGTCCAAAGACATGTGCTATAAGTGTATTGGATTAACTAAATTGGCCATAGTGTATGTGTGTGAATGAGTGTGTATGGATGTTTCCCAGTACTGGGTTGCAGCTGGAAGGGCATCCGCTGTGTAAAACATATGATGCATAAGTTGGCGGTTCATTCCGCTTTGGAGACCCCTGATGAATAAAGGGACTAAACCGAATGAAAATGAATGAATGAAAATATAAAAAAGTAACACTTTACAATAATGTTGTATTAGTTAATTAATGAACAAACAATGAACTGTACATGCTATACAGTGTTTAACTATACAGTGTTTATATTAGTTTAGTTTATTTATATTAGTTAGTATCAATTAATGAAAATAAAGCTGTTCATTATTAGTTCATGTGAAAATGAATTTTTATTTTAAGAAAACCTTAGTAAATGTTGAACTATGATTAATAAATTCTATTTAAAAACATAATTAGTTCATGTTAGTAAATACCTTAACTAACGAATCCTTATTCTAAAGTGTGACCGATTAAAAATGACAAAAAAATAATTTATATTAAATATGAAAAAGTATTTTTAACCATAGTTTTGACAGATGAAGGAATGGTTCAGATCATTTATTGTTATATTTATTTAGTTTTTTTTTCCCTCATATTTCTTTAATATTAGTCTCCTTAGTTCTTGCCTGAACACAAATTTTTCGATACACCCGACTGGGTCTGGGGAAATCTTTATGAAATCGCCGTCTGACAACATGATCTTGCGAGGTCTCTTAATGTGCGTGGGAAGAGCGAAGGGTTTAGCTGTCTTTGTCTACACTGTCAAAGTGTGAAGGAGGGAAGGTACACTCGAGAAACCCGTCAAAATGACTCACACTAATTGAATAGTAGCGGCTTAACTCCTTTTCTCTCTCTCTGCCTTTCTCTTTTAGTAATGGCAGACAGATAAATATCTGAAAGAAGCATGCTCATCCAGGTTTTAACATGGCCCGTCACCCTGCTGATGGTGACAACACATTTTGGAATTCTGAAGCATTTCTGGGTAAACCTGTACCTTCATGTTTCTCTATTCTGAAAGTTGTGTAATTATTTTGAGTTAAGTTCAAATGTTATCTCAGATTGCACTTTAATATGTAGAGACAACTAAAAGTAAACCACGGTTTCACTAAGTGGAACATTATACTGTGGCAACACCTTTGTTGAACACGAAACATCTTTAAATATGCCATATGGTTAGTAACATGATTAAATGTTACATTTACACATGCTCATTTTCCATTTACACACAAAAGAGTAACAAACATATAATGTATCAAATTGTATCAAACATCAAATAATAAGAGAATCAGGTCACACTTTATTTTGATGGTCCATTTGTTGAATTTAAGTTACATTGCATCTACATGTCAACTAATTCTCATTAGATTATAAGTCGACTGTTAGGTTAGGGTTATTGCAAGTTGACATGTGCTTGCTATAAGTTTCTTATAGTCAGTTTAATGACTGTTGAAGGAGCAGTATCAACAGATATTAAGCAGACAGTCTACTAATACTCAAATGGACCATCAAAATAAAGTGTTACAAGAGTCAACAGTTAAAAGGAAGTTGTAGGGTTTTGTGTTATGACCATTTAATTCAAGGTAATGATATTTTTCATTATATAATTATTTAAAAAGGTAGTTATTTCAGAAAATGTGATCTCAGATTGCACTTCAGTATTTCGACACAACTAAAAGAAAACCAAAGTAGAACATTAAACTGTGGCAACATCTTTGTTTGGAACAACATTCCAATAAACCAATCACAATTTGAAAATTGTTTACAATTAATGTCAAGTTCAAAACATGAGTGTCACCATTGTAATCCGCCTATCATTTCCTATTTTAGAGGGTAAGTTATGGTCTGGTTTTGTTTAAGGGAATGAAAAGGGGTCCTTCATTCATTTTAGCTTAGTCCCTTTATTAATCTGGGGTCGCCACAGCGGAATGAACCGCCAACTTATCCAGCATATGTTTTACGCCACTGTGAGGCCCGAAAAGGGGTCAGGAAAATGTTTTTGAGTATGAGTGTTCTTCTAGTTTTTGTGTGTGCCACCCTAGGATTTGTACTGGGCCACTAAAAATTGTCCTATAGATGCATTGTGTTTTTGTGATGCAAGTGGAACATAAATTATCTTACACCCAGTGTCGGTGTGAGCGCATTGCTTTAAACTTTCATTAATCTGTATATACGGCATGTATAGCTCTGGGGTCAGTAAGTTCTCTGTAGATAACATTGTCCTACAATAATTTTTAATGTGTTTTTTTAAAGGTAAATAAAGGTTATACAGTGTGTTCATTGCAGATCTCCTCTATTAAAAAAAAGAAGAAAAGAAAAGCCTGCAAGCTCAGAAAAAGTAACTCAATAGTAACACAACGCATTACTTACCATAAAAAGTAATGCAACTAGTTACTTTTTTGGGGAGTAACTCAGTATTGTAATGCATTACTTTCTAAAGTAACTTTGCCCAACACTGCTTACACCATTACACTAACCAGTACCATAACAATTCAAAAGAAAAATGTGTATAAAGCATCTTTATGATTTTGCCCTCTTGTCCTTTTTCAATAAAAATAAACATGACACAGTCTGGATATGAACTGATATGGTACACACCATCATGCAACACTCCCAACAGCTGATTGTATTAAATTACTTCAGGTAGCCGAGTCAGTTTCTGAGTATGTGACATATACACATATCCAGAAGTGCTTTTTTTGCATTCCAAAAGCAATTCCAGCCTACACGTAACTCACCTTTCAAAGAGCAATTTAGTCATCAGTGCCATCTGTTGGCCAGAGTTGCAGTTAATAATTATACTTCAAATATGTGTGTGTGTGTGTGTGTGTGTGTGTGTGTTTAAAACACTATTTACTGTAGCATTACCCTCAGGGCTTCAACAGCATTAATATAACCTACAAGTCATTCATAGTAACAAACCATTGAGGTTAAATCCAAAGCCATATTGCATATGAAATGCACAGTGCAAGTCATATAAAATGCACATATGGATGGTTAGTATTGAGTCACAAAGCCATTGAGGTTAAGGCGATATTGTTCAGGTGTAACCAAACCAACACCTGTCTAGCACAACTTCAAATGGCCTCCACTTGTGAATCGATGTGCCAAACAGCTGCTTTTGTTCCTGCAGACGACGTGTTTCTGTTTCTTAGTAACATGATTGAATGTATCGAACATCAAATAATAACAGAGCAGCAGCTGGCCTTTAGCGTTGTGTGCCTTGCAATAACTCATAAACATTGCATTCTTTTTAAAACAATAAACCAAAGGCCAAAGGGACAAAAAAAAGAGTATCACTTTACATTATCAATGGTCAAACATCACGTACGTGCAAGAAAACAGATCATGCCTATGGCGTAAAATGAATAAAAAGGAGGCAACAGTTAAAAGGAAGGTGTTGATACACTGTATCCACTTGCAAACATTGGGTTTTATCCTCGTGTTTGCTGTTCCATTTCGGCATATTTGTAAATATTGTGCTTTTTTTCTCTTCTTATATTGTAATTTTTTTTTTTCTTGTATTCATATATTGATATGGTGGTTTATGATTGTTCAGTTGCCTCACTTTACTCTCCTCACCTTTTAAATATGCCATCTGGTTAGTAACATGAATAAATGTCACATTTACACATGGTCAGTTTCCATTTACACACTAAACAGTAGCACAAATCAAATGTATCAAATTGTTCCAAACATCAAATAATAAGAGAGCAGCAGCATTGTGTGCATCTATAATATGAATATAAAGAGTCAACAGTTAAAAGGAAGTTGTAGGGGTGTGTGTTATGACCATTTTATTTCAAAGTAATGTTATATTTTGTGATATAATTATTTAAATAGGTAGTTATTTCAGAAAAATCAGCAAAAAGTGTTATAATGAATACATTTAATACATTTTTTACTTTTATTTGGACCTTGTTAAATATTAGGGATGCCCAATATTGCATTTTTGCCACTATTTTCTATCTCCTTTTGACTGAACTGGTGGTGATTTTTATTGTGTTTGTGCTGTTAATTTACAGGTTCATTTACAGAGTTGGATTTTGAGATTTTTATAAGTGTTAGTTTCTTTAAATAACATCAGACGTGCGATATTTTGATGTTACATCATGCTTTGTTCCTACTGTAGATAGAACCAACTTTGTTTTTTTTTTTCATTTTTATTAGTGTAATACAGCAGACCCTCAATAAATGTATCTTGGGCCAGGCACTAGGACCCAGCAGGAGGCAGCTAGGGAGTGATGTTGTAAAGAAAAAGGTTAAGAGAACAGATACTGAATTAAGCTCTGTATGATTGGTGTCAGTCAATAAGTCAATTCTTATCGTATATTCTGATCAATAAATCAAGCAATACCAAGCAACTTACGACATACTTTAGGTTATTTGTTTATATAGTTTAATTTCTAAGGTTTACAAAGCCTACTTGTGAATCAGCCGTGTTACCAAGCGAGCATTAGGACCTGTGAGAGTCAGTCTAGTTAACAGAAGCTGTAATGCTACACAAGTGACTTTTTAACTTACTGAGGAATATTGTACACTGAGTTATTCTGTACTCACATTTGCAGTTTCAAGCCAGTAATGAAAAACAGTTAATCTAAATCACAGGTAAAAACACCTCAGATTGCTGCTCCAACTCTGGCTCAGTCACAGTTAGCCAAGCCCACTTATTTACATGTTGCGTTATACATAGAATAAAAAAAAAATCTGTTGCAGTTGGCAATTTATTCCATAACAATATATACAGTACCATCCAGTAGGGCTGCACAATATATCGTTTCAGCATTGATATCGCAATGTGCACATCCAAAATAGTCACATCGCAAACTATGCAATGTTGAGTCAGAATTATAGTTGACCAGAAGCTACAGAAAACATGTGGTTTGTAGAGTCACTGCTAAGATTAACTATAACAGAGTGAAGGTTTATCATTTGCATGTGTTTTTAAGGCATGAATGAGCAATTCAAGAGAGTTTAGAATATTTGTATACAAAAATTATTATGATTACTTAGAATTTTTGTCTTGTTTCTAGTCCGAATATCTACATTTCAAAGGAAAAACAAGATTATTTTACCCCGTTGGCAGATCAATTTGCTTATTTTAAGGGAAAACATTGACATTGAAGATGAAGGTGAAAACAAAACAACATTTTTACTTGATCTACGAATTTGTTGATATTTGGACTAGAAATGAGACAAGGCAAAGTATGAAAAGGATTTTTTGCATTGTGATTATTCAATTTTTGTACCTGAATACTGTTAGACTCCACATAAAACTGTCAAATAGTCCTTTTTATACCATCTTGTGAAACTGTTTTTATATTGCAATATTTATTGCAAAAAAAATTATATTGCAATATCAGATTTTTCCAATATCATGCAGCCCTAGGAACATGTTGATACACTGTATCTGCTTGTGATCAGTATGTTTCCCATTTGTAATCTTTGTGTTTGCTGTTTTGGTGTATTTATAAATAATGCACTCTTCCTTGATTATTACTCTTCTTATGATGTAAAATACTTTTTCCTTGCATCCTGATGTCATAAATCAAATCACTGTGTAGCAATTAATTGGCAATTTATGGTTTGTTAGTTATCTCATTTTGCTCCCCATATTATTTTATTCGTGACCCTGGACCCTGGTCTTATGTTGGGCGGGAATATTTTTACCAATATCCAATAATACATTGTATGGGTGAAAATGATGCCAAAAAAT
The DNA here is from genome assembly GCA_903798125.1 of Danio choprae. Taxonomy (NCBI): domain Eukaryota; kingdom Metazoa; phylum Chordata; class Actinopteri; order Cypriniformes; family Danionidae; genus Danio; species Danio choprae. Next base: position 1,353,271 of record CAIGQW010053352.1, read on the forward strand.
ATTCTAGTAATAATGATAGATCATGTTTAACAAAGATTTTCCTACTGTAAATTTATTAAAAACTCAATTTTGATCAGTAATGTGTTTAGTTAATTAGTAAGCATTGCCAAGCACTTAATTTAGACAACTTTAAAGCCCATTTACTCAGTATTTCTTTCCATATTCCAGATTTATGCCAAATATTGCCCTATCCTAAGAAGTATACGTTAATGAAAACCATTTTTTCAGGATGCAGGTTCCACAAATTCCAAAAAATTGACACTTATGATTTGTGTTATCATGTTAAACTACAGAAATGAATGTATCAAACTTCAAATATTAACAGAGCAGCAGCTGGCCTTTGGTGTTGTGTGCCTTGCAATAGCTCATAAACATTGCATTCTTTTTAAAACAACAAACCAAAGGCCAAAGAGACAAAAAAAAGAGTATCACTTTACATTATCGGTGGTCAAACATCACGTACATGCAAGTTAAAGATCACGATCGTGCCCATGGCGTAAAGTGACTATAAAGCTGGCAACAGTTAAAAGCAAGGTGTTGATACACTGTATCCGCTCACGAACAATTCACCTGCCGGCATCTCTCATCACCACCATTGAACAAACGCTGTGTCTTTTTTCTTTCTCCAAATTGACATGTCATCACTTGACTGTATTGATCCAAACCTCAGGTGCAAAGTGTGGCAGCCCGCTGGACACCTTGCCACTTTTTTTGTCTTTAAGTCTTTCTTTCTTTCTATTTGTTTGTGCCCACCACTGCAGCATCTGAGTCAAAAGTGAGCAAACAGACTCAAAGCTGCAGATAAAAGCGAAGATTAAACAACAGTAATTTTAACAGTATCGAGGTCTGTTCAAACACAAGCTGAAGGGATCTGCGGAGGCCGTGCTCAGCATCCTCACTGCAGTGTGGCCCGCTGACAGCTCCTGTTAGGGCTCTTTTGTGTGGACATGGACACTGAAGACAGCAGGGCTCAGCAAGGCACACAAAGAGCCAAACAGGGTCTGCCCGCAGCTGCCCAACATGGCCTCTCTGAAGTCTCTGCTTTTAACAGCACCGCTCTGCTCGGGTCAATGGGAGTCAAAGAGAACAGATAGATCTGCCTCTAACCTGACAGGGGCTCTGGGTAATGAACTAAATCAAAATACGAATTAAATTAGATGGTACATTTGCAGACCGCAGTGTACCTTTTAAACTGTTTATGTTGTTTTAGTCGTAGGTTTGGTCTTTTGTTGTGTCTTTTAAATTTAGATATAGTCTCAGGGTATTTATAGTTAACTACAACTTATTATTATCACTTATGCTTTAAGGCTGTATATTTTCCCCTCAATTTCTGTTTAACGGAAAGAAGATTTTTTTTCAACACATTTCTAAACATAATAGTTTTAATAACTAATTTCTAATAACTGATTTCTTTTATCTTTGCCATGATGACAGTACATAATAATTTACTTGATATTTTTCAAGAGACTAGTATTCCGTTTAAAGTGCAATTTAAAGGCTTAACTAGGTTAATTAGGTTAATTAGGCAAGTTAGGGTAATTAGGCAAGTCATTGTATAACAATGGTTTGTTCTGTAGACAATGGAAAAAAATATTGCTTAAGGGGGCTAATAATATTGACCTAAAAATTAAAACTGCTTTTATTCTAGCCAAAATAAAACAAACAAGACTTTCTCCAGAAGAAAATATATTATAGGCAATACTGTGAAAAATTCTTTGCTCTGTTAAATATCATTTAGGAAATATTTGAAAAAGAAAAAAAAAATCACAGGAGAGAATCATTTTAAATTCAACTGGATATATTATAATAATTTTAACCTATTTTATTTAAGCTAGTTGCTGAGGCAATATTTCACATTTTTGTTTAGTTTAACTTGAAACTAAAACACGCACGCACGCACGCACGCACGCACGCACGCACGCACGCACGCACGCACGCACATATATAGTAACTAATTCAGACTATTAAACTTTCAATAGCTGCTTGATAACACTAAAATAACACCAGTTAAGTTTTTTTTTGTTATTTTGCATCCCTTTTTCCCTTTTTTTGTATAGATTTTTTATTTAGTTTATTTTATTCTTAACTCAAAAAAGTTACTCAGTGATAGTAATATAATAAATACAAAATAATAGTAAAAATCACAGTATTTTCTTCAGTAAAACATATGTAGTATGGATTTTTTTTTGCAACCTCCAAATATTTTCTAAATTCTAAAAACGTTTTTAGCATTGTTGATTTTTGCCATCTTTATTTTTTTATTTTTGTATTTCAGTTTTTACTTCGATACATCTTTTTTGTTTGCAGATTAGATGATAAAGGCACATCATAGTGAACATTAAACAATTTAACAAATAACACAGATGCTGAAAATATTTCCAAAAAGGGTTTTTTCCAAATGTATTAGAAGTAATTAATCGATTAACAAAATTAAACATCAAATAAGTATGAAAGACTTTGTGCCTTGAGTGGACAAATGCATGGATGCAGTTTTTAGCATGTAATATATTAGGACAACACATACGAAGAGATGATGCCAACCATCGAGAACTTCCAGAACAACACATACACTTTATACACAAATACACTTCATTAAATATGTACACATGGAAAACTGCATATTTCATTGTTCATTCAGAAAGGCTCTCAAAGTATGTGTCTGTGACCGAAATGCGACCTCCAGTGGACAGTAGCATGAGATATGAGATGCAGATTCAGAGTTCAACATGAGGTTATTAATTAGCAAATGATCTAAATAATACCAGCGTAAACATTAGGTGAGCAGGTTACATTTTAACCCTGTGTCCTAACAACAAGCTTCTTGACGAGACCATGCAGTGATAAGCAATTTGGCTGTTTGCACCAGACGAAACATGACACACATTTAAATACAGCCTTTCAGAAGCACAGAATATGCACTCACTCACAAAATGGTATGGTTTATAATCTGTTTAATACATATTAACCCTCTTTAACATTATTAAATGTACATGCTGAATCGCTCATATGTGTTTAGTTCTAAAGTTCAGTTTCAATGGTTTATTTTATTTTCAAGATCTAAGGTGAACTATCTGCTTCTGCTTTCAGTATATGGCAACAAATGTCAAGTATAATGGCATTCAAACTCACATTGTTAGCATTTAACACTGAATAAAGCACATGAGGTTTACCTGAGGTGATCAATTGTCAGTTTTCTGTTGTTCACTTGTGAGAAATAAAAGCCGTTTCTAATATATCAATTTGAGGTGTTGGTTAGGACAAAAACTCCTTTTAATATGGAAAATATTTCTTCTATAGGGTGCCGTTGCTTTAGAACACGGTTTAAATCACTCGCTCCTGTCCTCAATCTGGCAACCTTCGCTTGCGTTTGTTTTGATCCAGGAGTGCAATACCTAGTTCAACCACTGGGTGTCAAACTTACATACTGCACCTTTAACATTTCCAAATTACAACGGGTTTACTCGCTTTATTAAGGACAGCTTAACGCTTTTAAGACTACTGGTTTACTCACTTTTCTAAAATAAAGTATAAAAATATAACGAACTATAAATCTATCATTTTAAATAGGACGTATAGTATGTAGTCCCATATTCAGCTTTAAAAAATTAATCACATTTGTTTAAACACCACACACTATTTATCATTAAGTTCATTATCAATAAAATAGCTTAGAGTTTTTGGCTGAAATTTAATATCTGTATGAGCAGCCAAAGACTCTCCTCGGTGATCTTCCCAATATTAGGGATTTTGGAAACAATTAAAACGTTCATAAACCAAGAAGGTCATTAAGGTCGCAGAGACAGAAAGCGCATTTATTCCTGCTGGAAGTCCGGTGTGGTGGAGATGACAGATGCCGGCAGCTGATTGGCCGGTTCCTGCTCGGATGGGACTCTCTGTCAACAGGTCCCAATTAGGCCAATCAGAATGGAAGGAAGTGGCTCAGATGGGTCACTTTGTTAGTAACTCTGTTTGTGAAGCTGTGACAAAAAAATAAAACACAAATGCTTGTTCTTTCTTCCCTCTCTGTGACCCATTACTGATTCAGTGCAAGCAAACCGACACGCAGAGTTTTTTTGTCTGGTTTTGACCTGCTTTTCTGGCATATGCTGAGCCATTGTTGTCGCATTTAATGCTGTTGGTGATATAAATATTGCCCAGAATTGCATCTGTGAATATGAATAGAGGGTAATGGGTGAGACAATATCCTGCTTTTAATGTGTCATCACAATCCATTGAGTGAGCACACAATCTGACTCCAGACAATAATGGGTGGAATTAATGCTTCTGTAGTTTTTCTGCCTGAAAACACATTAAGAAAAAAAAAAAGATTCCGTCAATTGAACTGTTTTAGTGCATATTTCCATGCTTTGAAAGTTTAATATGGTCACAATGTGTTATTATACTAAGCTCCATTTAAAATTAGACCTTTTTTGTGTGTAAAATAATTTTAGCTACTTAGTGCAGCTTTATACAAAGAAAAAAATCAATTAAAATGATTAATAGAAATAAAAGTACAACTGAATGTCAGTGACATAAAAAATTTAAGATTGAAATGAATACAGGCTTGACATGAAGGTGAGAACTGAAGACAAAATCAGAATTTTTCAGTGAACTTTATCCATAGAACAGGACTTCAGGCATTCTTATTTTTAAAATAATATACTGTGAAATGAATGGAGACATGCACCCGCATAATTGCTTTATCTTAGAAAAAACATATAATTTATGTTATATTATATAATATATGTATACAATTTTTGGGCCTCATGGTGGCGCAGTGGGTAGCACGATCGCCTCACAGCAAGAAGGTCGCTGGTTTAATAAAGGGACTAAGCCGAAAAGAAAATGAATGAATGAATGAATGAATGTATACAATTTGAGGATCTCAATTATTTTCTTTCTCAGTTATTTATGAATTTATATGGAGCTCGGAGATTGATGTTTAGCTTTTGAGGATCTTTTGGTCTACTTTGCTTTGTCAGGCTTGTTCTATTTAGTAATAGGCAGTTTTTCACTTAGGGTCATTTAGTTTTGTATTTTGTTTTTCCCTAATAATAAAAACGTTCATTTTAAAACTGCATTATGTGTTTACTTGTGTTATCTTTGGCTAATATTTAAATTTGTTTGATTATTCATTCATTCATTTTCTTTTAGGCTTAGTCCCTTTATTAATCTGGGGTCCCCACAGCGGAATGAACTGCCAACTTATCCAGAATAAGTTTTACGCAGCGGATGCCCTTCCAGCTGCAACCAATCACTGGGAAACATTCATACTCATTCATACACAGACACTATGGACAATTTAGCTTATAGCGCATGTCTTTGGACTTGGGGGAAACCGGAGCACCCAGAGGAAACCCACGCCAACACGGGGAGAACATGCAAACTCCACACAGAAATGCCAACTGACCCAGCCAAGGCTCGAACCAGCGACCTTCTTGCTGTGAGGCGATCGTGCTACCCACTGCACCACCGTGAGGCCTTGTTTGATTCTATCTGAAACATTAAAGTGTGACAACCATGCAAAAAAAAACAGTAAGGGGGCAAACACTTATTCACACCACTGTATACATACACAATTATATCAATTTCAGATTGTTTAGAGACCAACTCGATTTGCGTCATGTTAGTGGGTGGAGCTAAAGATCTATCTTGTTGCACTTGCTCAATCATACAGCTCTGTTTGGTGGAATGTTTTTAGAGAATCATGGGTAATGTAGTTCTTAATGAATTCCACTAATAAAATCAAACTTAACTAATGCAAAGACATGGATTCAATAAAAGAAAGTTATATATACACACAATTCAATATCCAACCTCAGAGCTCACCAACAGGTCTGTCTTTAAAGGTTTCCACAATTTTTTAAATGGAGTTTTACTTGAAATCATTGGAGTTTTTACTTCCATAACCGACTGTTGCACTCAACAGTATATAATCACAATGCTTGTTAAAGCCAGAAAACGGGTGCTGTAAACACAGAGCACACATCTGCTATGTAAAGACACACACAGTTCAAGTCATGTTTAAATTGACTACAGCATTAATTCCGACCCATATTTCAACCTTAAAGCAGTTTTCAGATGGTGCGAGGGTCAGACAGGGAAAGATACTGCAATCCAAACCATGGTTCTGTGATGTGGGATGTATTTTGAGGCTGTCTGGCCTTTAAAAAGCACACACAATGTTTTTGTTAAGCTTCTAGTGGAGCATGATGTTGTGAATGGCTGTGAGGGCAGACAGATGCCTGCCTCCCATAGCAGAACCCATGGGCCGAGGCCAATGAAACCCCCCTGACAGGGCCAAAGACCCTGCTGGTGAACCAGAACCGCTTTTTTACACTTTGATGTAGTGCAATGAAAATGTAGTTCATATCAGTGTACAGTATAGCATGTGCTGTGCAAACATTCTTTGACTTCATATATACGCTGTAAAACATGCAAATCCACACAATCGGTTTGTGTTGGGGCAACATGAAGAAATTAAGTTAACTTATTAGTTTTTACAAATTTAGGTGGATTGAACATTAAACAACTAAATAGTCCCAATAATATTAAGAATTGTTTTGTTTCAGCTCATTTTACATAAGTAGTTTGAACAAGCAAACATAGTTTTTTTGAGTGTATATATTCATTTCCTTTCCTTTGGTCTCTTTATTTATCAGGGGTCACCACAGCAGAATGAACCACCAACTTTACCAGCACGATCATATGAGGAATCGTAACTATTTTATGTATTGTCAGAAAACTGGCTAATTCGTGCAAATTCATGTGATTTAATTTTTATGAAAATGTACGATTTTAAAAGAGGCGTGTCCCCAAACCCCACCCCTAAACCTACCCCTCATTGGCGGTGAGCAAATTGTACTAAATTGTATGAGTGAGATCGTACAAATTAATATGAATTAGCCACTAAATCCAAAGGTTCCGAATTGCTAAGAGATAGCATTGGCATTTACACATCTGCGGAAATGGCCAAAAAAAGAATTTCTCTGGATTTACTATATGAATGAATTACAGTACATTTACATTTAGTCATTTACTGTTTGTTCAAAGCAACTTACAAATGAGCTACTTAAAAACAGCATGTATTTCAATAAAATGTTAATATTTGTTTTTTCTAGTTATAAAGCTTAGATAACTTTTTTGGTCAAAGTAACAAATGTTTTTATTTGTTCGAACTGAAAATAAGGTTGTTCCACTGAATAATAAATCTAAAGTGAAAAATTGTAATTGCATTGTCTAAAAATTCCTTTAAAACCCGTTTTAAAACATTTTAATCTGTTTTAATCGGTTTTTAATAATACATTTTTATTCTTTGTTGTTTTTATTTCTTATACTTGTTTCTTTTATTCTTGTTTATGTAAAGCACTTTGAATTACCATTGTACATGAAATGTGCTATATAAACAAACTTGCCTTGCATACAAATGAATTTAAACATCTGAAAACATGGTTAATTTGACCGATTGTGATATTGTGCTCTAAATGCCTTTTTTTATTTAGAAGGAATATCATCGATAGTTTGCAAAGTGAGCAAAATTGTGTTTTGCTCAAACAAGACCTTCTAACAATCTCTCTCTCTCTCTCTCTCTCTCTCTCTCTCTCTCTCTCTCTCTCTCTCTCTCTCTCTTTTTACTCTATGAACTCAAAGCATCTGTCTGAATAGTTAAATGTAAACACAAAAGAACATCTCAGCCGTATTAGTTAGCAGCTTTTTTTTCCTCATCACTACATTCTCTGCTTATATTTTCGCCATTCGTCTTGTGCAAGTTTAATATCGCAGGTTTGTGTCTTAGATGGATTCGTTTGGTTTTTTGGCCTTTAAGCAAGCTCAAACCAGCCGAGCTGTTCTCCGTCCACTGTTGACACAAAGTTCAGCATGCTTTCCGTAGAGTGAAACAGAATCGAGCATTTCCCAGTGGCCTCTGCTTCTTTTCCCAGCCTCATTAATCATAAATCCTGTGGGGACCAATCACGCAGCGCCCTGTGCAGCCCGAAACTCGCTGTCAGGCCCTCTTCTTGTGTCCACGCAGGCTTCCAGGAGCCAATTGGGTCCGTTAGACATGTAGAGAACATCGGGGAAAAAATTATGAGCTCTTTTGTCAACAATATTAATTACCAGTGGCCTGAGCGTAAGGGTCGTGTCCATAAAGATTTCCGAAACATTAAACCTGAGGCATCTTTTGTTACGGGCAGAGCACACTGGGTGGTGTTACACAACCAAAGAGAAACATATACGATGCCTCTGAGACCCGCCTGAAGCAGCCTGCTTAACTGATTGTATATGGCACTTCCTTTGGGGAGCTTTCTGTGTGGACTCCTGCAGAAGTGCTAACTATGGTAAGATTATCACCCGAGCCTTCAGAATCCTCTTTCATTTTTTGTCTCGTGATTTGGAGTTTGGATGGTAGAAACGAGTGTGATTGCATTTTTATGCAATCTGTAGACCCATGTGCCAAGTTTGTCTGAGTTTCTCTCATTAGTCATTTCGGCATTTGGCAAAATGCTTTTTGGAGGCGATGTAGAGTTGCTTCATCGTGAGAAGTACGTCATATTCTTATTCAAGGTCTGTTCATGCTGTATTTGGTATTTCAACATGACAAAGAAGTAAAATAATTCTTGGTATTTTAATACTAAAGTTTTTGTCTAATTTTGAAAACATTTGAAGGCCCATACAAGCCTGTTTCTATGATTTAATAATGGTTTAGTGTTTTCATAGACATTTTTTTCACAATTCAAGTTGCTTTCAAGTTTAATTAATAATTACAAAGAATGTTCTAAAAAAAATAAAAATAAACATTTTGTGGAGTCAAAAGGTTCTACATATAACCATCCTTGTCAATAAAGACACTTTATTTTAAATTCAAATCAATTCATCTTTATCTCTATATAGTGCTTTTACAATGTACAGTAGATTGTGTCAAAGCAGCTTAACATAGAAGTTCTAGTAAATTGAAACTGCGTCAGTCCAGTTGAAGTTCAGTTTAGTTCAGTTTAGTGTGGTTTAATTTTCAGTGCTGAAAGTCCAAACACTGAAGAGCGAATCCATCGATGCGCAGCTCCACAAGTCCCAAACCAAGCAAGCCAGTGGTGACAGTGGCGAGGAACAAACTTCACCAATTGACGAAAGTGAAGGAAAAAAATCTAGAGAGAAAACAGGCTCAGTTGGGAATGACCAAACAAAACTTGCTGTTAATACAGCAAGTAACACATTGGATTTGACTAAAATGATAGATTTGTTTCCAAATGTATTATTCTTAATTATTTAAAACTTTGAAAAATCATTTTTACAGTATTCTTCATATTTTATTTTATTTATGTGTTATAAACAGGCCTCCACACCTCAAAGTGTAAAAAAAGGTTGCACTTAGAAAAATGCTGGGTTGTTTTAAGTTAACTCAACATTGGGTCAAATATGGACAAATCCAAATGTTGGGTAAATATTTAATTTAATAAAAAAATTTTAATCCAACTTTTGGGTTTGTTCAATTTTGACACAATGCTGCATTAAAACAACCCAGCATTTGTGTGTGTGTATATAATATTTTAGAATCACCATGACGGACATATTATATACCTGTATGTACATTCTAAAAAAATGCTAAGTTGTTGCAATATGAACAAACCCAAACATGAGGTTAGTTTGAGTGTTGCTTAAATGTAATTGAAAAAACTAAATTAACTCAATTTTGGGTTTTGAGTTTGCCAGATTGGATCCAACATTGGGCTACAACAACCCAGCATTTTTAGAATGTATTGGTTTTCTTTAGGGTGGCACAGTGGCTCAGTGGTTAGCACTGTCACCTCAAAGCAAGAAGGTAACTGATTCGAGTCTCGGCTTGGTCAGTTGGCATTTCTGTGTTTGCATGTTTCCCCCGTGTTGGCGTGGGTTTGCTCTGGGTGTTCCGGTTTCCCCCATAGTCCAAAGACATGCGCTATAGGTGAATTGGATTAACTAAATTGTCCATAGTGTATGAGTGTGTGTATATGAATGAGAGTGCATGGGTTTTTCCCAGTACTGGGTTGCACATGGAAGGGCAGTTCATTCCACTGTGGCGACCCCTGATAAATCAGAAACTAAGCCGATGGAAAATGAATGAATGAAAGAATGGTTTTCTTTAAATCATTGTGTGTTTTGCATGGCAGAAATTTGGGCTTGGTAAGTGAGCAGGCCTTAAAGTATGAAAAATGCAGCCTTGTGTGTATGCATGCAGTCATCATGTCTGTGCATTTATGTCCATGCATCTGTAAGTGTAAATATGTGCCTTTGCTTAGGGGGATTGCTGAGGGAAATGTTCAATTCCGAAGCCGAATTCCACAATTAAAGTGATGGAGCCCATTTTAAAAGCCTCTTTGATGAAGGGGACAGAGCATCAAACCAAAAGCCTTCTGTAGAAAGACCTTCTCGCAAACCAAACAGTGGCTCTGCCAATCAAACTCTCTTTGAGCCGATGACGGAGCGCTGCCTGCAGCCGTCCCTCTGCCTTTTTCTCTGAAAATAACATGGATGCAGGTCGTGTGAAGTTCCTTCGCAGTCAGGAATAATTATTAAAACATCTTCTCCAGAGTGCAAAGCCGGTGTTTCTTCCAGGCCTCTTAAACAGAGCATGGAGGTGTGATTGACATCGGGCCTGATGCTAATAGTTCCCAGCGCTCAGCTGAAGCATGACACAATATGTTTATACTGTGCAAGCAATGAACCCACCAGCATATATACAACACAACACATGCCGTTTCTGTGATACATGGATTTGCTGCCTTTGCTCGCAGTTCTCACTTACAAATACACGCACAAGCGTAGACAGTGCCGTTGCGATATTCGTAACTAAATAAATGAGATCCCTGGGGCACTTTATCCCAGTGATTTATGGTCAGACAAGAACCGTTGAGACAAGGAGTTATGGCCTGTGAATTGCTTGTTTTGGCCGTTCAATAAAATAAAAAATTAAAAATCTTCTTCATGTCGGCTACATCAATATGCTGGACTTATGCACTACAAATAATATTTCTTAAAAAAACCTTGGTATTTTGGTATTTTTGTCATTCATGTTAATATATAAAAAAAATCTAGATTAATTTACTGCGTATAATGAACAATGCTGCATAAAAATGGCTATTTTTTGTCGTGTTGCATTGGCAGATTTCTTTCAGTTTAGTATTAAAAAGACATTGTAAAAAGACGTTTTGGGGGGTTTTATTAGTCTTTTTGGTATTTCTTCCTATTAAATTGTCTAAACGTCTTTCAACAGGGTGAATTAAACAATATTGTGTGTTTATCTTGCTGCATTGGCATATTATACAGGTCTGTAGCCAGCCTGGTGAAAGGGGTGGTTCTTTTGGTCTAAAAAAGTGGACCTTTTTGCAGTTATTTACCTCATTTTTATTTAATTATGCATTTTATGACATTTTAAGCACTATTTTTTGCTGGATTAGCTTGTCGGGTGTACACCATAACTACACTTTGTACCAAAATATTTCCAAAAGATTTAAATTAAAAAAAAAAAGAATCAATACTTATTTTTAAAATTCAAATTTATTACATCATATATTATTAGGGAAAAAAGGAATCTGTTAAAAAAACTGTAGCCTATTGTCAATTATTAGGCAAATAACAAACTGGCCAGCACATTCAACTTTCCTTAGTCAGAATTCATCCATTTCCATAATAATAATAATAATAATAATAATAATAATAATAATAGAGCTTCACAATTTTCCTAGCCTCTCTTGTAAAATAGTACACTTGAAATTTCATTAATAACAACAATAGTCAACTTAATAGTTAACTTAATTTTAATATGGGCCGCTTTTGGTGCTTCACACCTCTTTATTGGTCATTTTTGTTTCAAGAATAAGGTCCAAGATTTAGAATATAAGTTACTTGTAAAATGTTTTCTCTATTGAAAAACAACACAGTAGTGAAAGACAACTTCACTTGCGTCCGATTGTATGTTTTCTTGCACAGGTGGATGTTGGACTCATGAAAAATAATTGTTTGCATTGGCCAAAACTAATTAGCTGAAGTCACACCGAAGCGACAGCCAACATAGGATTTGGCTTGGTCTTAAAGCCTTTTTCGATGGATTATTTTGACAATTTATGATGACATATCAGTCAAAATAGGACAAATGAGCTCATGGGTAAAAAAGTACTAAAAAACAAAAAAATAACAATCTTTTTTTCTGGTTTTAAATAGTCATTTACCTTTTTTGTACTAAATGAAGCTTACTTTAGATTTAAGACTTAAGAAACAATACTGAATAGTGTTACTTTTTGGGTTTCTGTTTGATATTTAATTTATTAATATTAATATCAATAAATTATGCACGCTCTCTCTCTCATATAT
>CAIGQW010053352.1:1375165-1385539 GCA_903798125.1 Danio choprae
ATCAGCCATCCATCCATCCATCCATCCATCCATTCAAATCAAAGCATCCATCCATCCATCCATCCATCCATCCATCCAAATTAAAGCATCCATCCATCCAAATCAAAGCATCCATCCATCCAAATCAAATCAAAGCATCCATCCATTCAAATCAAAGCATCCATCCATCCATCCATCCATCCAAATTAAAGCATCCATCCATCCATCATCCATCCATGCATCCATTCATCCATGCATCCATTCATCCATCTATCCATGCATCCATTCATCCATCCATCCATGCATCCATTCATCCATCCATCCATGCATCTATCCATCCATCCATCCATCCAAATCATAGCATCCATCCATGCATATCCATTGCATCCAATCATGAAGACAAAGGAATTGTCTGTAGACCTCCGAGACAGGATTGTCTTGAGGCACAAGGCTGGGGAAGGTTACAGAAAACCGTCTGCTCTCTAAAAACTCCAATGAGCACAGTGGCCTTCATCATCCGTAAGTGGAAGATGTTTGGAACCACCAGGTCTCTTCCTAGAGCTGGCCGGCCATCTAAGCTGAGTGATCGGGGAAGAATGGCCTTAGTCAGTGAGGTGACCAATAACCCAATGGTCACTCTGTCTGAGTTCCAGCGTTCTTCTGTGGGGAGAGGAGAACCTTACAGAAGGACAACCATCTGTGCAGCAATCCACCAATCAGGTCTGCATGGTAGAGTGGCCAGACTGAAGCCACTCCTTAGTAAAGAGCAGATAGCACATAGCAGCCCGCCTGGAATTTGCCAAAAGGCATCTGAAGGACTCTCAGTCCATAAGAAACAAAATTCTCTGGTCTCTTTGGAGTGAATGCCAGGCGTTACGTTTGGAGAAAACCAGGCACTGCTCATCATCAGGCTAATACAATCCCTATAGTGAACCATAGTGGTGGCAGCATCATCGTGTGGGGATGTTTTTCAGCAGCAGGAACCTGATAGAGCTTGAGAGGTACTGCAAAAAGGAATGGGCAAACATTCCCAAAGACAGGTGTGCCAAGCTTGTGGCATCATATTCAAAATGACTTGAGGCTGTAATTGCTGCCAAAGGTGCATCAGCAAAGTATTGAGCAAAGGCTGTGAATACTTATGTGCCTGTGATTTTTCAGGTTTTTTATTTTTAATACATTTGCAACAATTTCCATGTATTTTTTCACATTGCCATTATGGGGTATTGTGTGTAAAATTTGAGGAAATGAATGAATTTAATCAATTTTGGAATAAGGCTGTAACATAAATTTGAAGTGAAGCGATATGAATACTTTCCGGATGCACTCTATGTGCATTATGATTATAAAAAAAAAATAAAAACCTGAACCCTACATGTTCCTGTTCATCTCCTAACCCTTGTTACATATGTCTTGAAACTCTACTCTCTAAGATCGTGTTCGGGGCAAGAAGTCATGAACATCTCTCTTTTGTACAGAACATGCTTGGACATAAAGGGCCAAGAGATGAGACTGTAAGGGAGCTGTCGGTAACAAGAGGAAAGCTATCTGTTCATCCTATTCCTTTTTCTTTTGTGAAACATTCTATATGTTCAAAGACACTTTACAGTATCAGGTAATGCTCAAGACTATTTATTATTGTACAATGACTGCTGTCACATTCTGTTAAGATTAACGAGGCTGGCTTCAAAAGAGCAGCAGGCTCCTATATGTTGTCTTCAAAATTTACGTTAGCATGTTTGGCTAATGTGTTCAGTATGATGTGTTCTTTAAGTTCCCTAAGTCTAAAATGCGACGAGACTTCTTTCATTCAAGTCTGTGCAAGCATATGCTGGCATTCAACACAATTATTTACCTGGAATGGTGCAATTAAATAGTAGCAGAAACTTATTTCTAAATTGCTAGTCATTAGCTTGGCAACGTTTTCCAAAGAAGCACAACTTGCTTGTTCACTACCTGTGCCAGATACAAGGAAGTGACTCATTTGCTCCTTACAAAGCGCACCAGTAGACAGATTTATGTTTTGTTGTGGAAATCACAGTGTTCTACATGCTGAGCATTAGCTCCTGCTCTGTAAACTAGCCTCTGGTCAGCGTATCAGATTAGCTTGTTGCCACAGGGCACAAATGCATCATTCTGGCAGAATTTGTGATAAATTGAGTTTTCATACATATCACCTTCACACAAGCTATCTTGTATCCTGTTCAGATGTGCAGGGGAGGTGAGGACGAGGTTAGCATTGTTAGCCTTGAGCCACATCTAACCATTAGCGCTATTGTAGCAACAAGATACCTGCTTTACTCAACATTTGAGTTGCGTTCTGATTGTGTGTCTTAGCACAACAAACAGCAATGCAACAAAGGCAAGTGACAACGTCTTTCACCAGCAGTACACATGCTGCATGCATGCTATCTCCACAAAAATACAACCCTGATTCTGAAAAAGTTGGGCTATTTTGTTAAATGAAATGAAGAATTTGGGATTTAATAATTCTCTTAAACACGTTTTATACGTCAAAAGTAAAGATTTTTTTTTTTTTACTGACAAAATTATTTGTATCAATGTATATAATAATACATACAATTTTAATGGCTGCAACACACTGCAAAAATGTTGGACCGGAAGCAAAATAGAAGTAAAAAGGTTATACAGTAGAATACACAGTTTCACGGCTTTGAAAGTAAGTAGGACTGGTAATAGGCAAGGTTTTCATGCTTTCAGTAGTTTTGTAGTAACAGAGTGAGTGTGCTTGACTGGCCTGTAGTTCAGATTTGACTTTTATTGTTGTAAATGTAGAACTAACCATGAAAAGGAGATTCAGACAGTAAAGCAACTGAAATGCTTACAGTAAAGCAACTGAAATCTTGTATCATGCATTATTGGGCAACAATTTTCCTTGTATAACTTCAACAATCAGTATCCTCAAATCACAAACAATTGTAATTGATAAAGTTAATCAAGGATCAGGAAAAATTATAAATATTGGTTGTACTTTTGTCAATTAGATAAATGTTAAAGGGTTAAATCACATATTCTTGTTTTTATTTAATAAAAAAATTTAAATCCGAAACAATTACACTTTAAAAGTTAACCAGGGATCAGGGAAAATTGTTTGTAAACTTTTGTAAAATAAATAAAGGTTAAAAAGAACAAATAAATCACGTATTCTTGTTTTTATTTTATTAAAAACAATTAATTTCCAAACAATTAAAAATTGTGATGATAGCAAAGTTAAACGGGGATCAGCATTTTATTTTCTTTGTACTTTTGTAAATTAATTAAAGCTTAAAGAGAAGTAATAAAGCACATATTCTTGTTGTTACGTTTAAAAAATAAAATCCCAAACAATTCTACATTGAAATTGATAGCAAAGTTAATCAGGGATCAGGAAATGTTTTAAATATATTTTCAATTATACTTTAAATCAATTAAAGTTTAATTTGTGGATTTATTTTTATTTATTTATTTATTTATTTGTTTTTATTTGTACTTTTGCAAATTTAAGGTTAAAAAATAACTAATTAATCACGTATTTTTATATTCCCAAACAATTATACATTGTAATTGAAAGCAAAGTTAATCAGGAATCACGAAAATTTTTTAAATGTTTTCTTTGTACTTTTGTAAATTAAATAAAGGTTAAAGAGATCTAATTAATCAGATATTCTCGTTTTTATTTAATCTAAAATAAAACAACTTTTTTTGGAATTAGGGTTGCAGGATTTTTCTCAATTGCATATGCCAATATTGTTCTGTAATCACTCTCTGTTGCTTGGTTATTGGAGTTAAATAGTACCTTTGTGTCGTTCGTGGTGTGACAGACAGTGTTGGGTCTCAGTGCTGGTTGGTGGTGCGAGATCACTATCACAGGTGATTCATCAGTGACATTGGGAGGGAGAACAGGTAATTACTCAGCCTCAATGGGACGTTGTGTTATTCTTGCTTTGGGTAAGATGTTTATCTGCTGGTTTTCAGGCACCTGGATGAATGAACCGAATGTCAGTGCGCCTGCTTGTTCTGTTTAATACGGATGATCAGATATTCCTGCTGTCCACCTAGATGCTACATGACATGCACATTATCTGAGCAAAAAAAAAAGTGCACCCCAGAGCAAACTGTGTGGATACTTTGTCATCATCAGGGGTTTTGATATAAACTGGAGGTCCCACTTTATATTAAGTGGCCTTAAATACCATTTACTTGCATACAAATATGAATACAATGTACTTACTAAGTTCATATACTGGTAAGAATGAAAAACAAGTCCCAATGTGATTTAACAGAATAAGTGAAAATATAGCATGAACAAACACTTCAACTAGAGTTTCTGTATACATACTTCCAAGAACTCCAACAGATTGTTAATATGTTTGTGCCATGTATAAAAAAACTACAAAAACCACAATTCGGAGAGTGGGTGTTCTTGAAGAATAGTTTATGGTTATAGAGCTTAAGAAAGTGCCATTTGATCAGTATCTTTACCTTGACAAATTTCACAAGGCAATCATAGGCATGTCCAGCTGAGATTTTTCCTGGTGTTTTAAGGCCTTGACTGTAGGGTGGCAAAAGATGAACCAGTATGAGGATTGACGAATCACTGTCCCAACCTGACAAAACAGAAAACAAAATAAATTATTTTTAGGGCTTTTAAGTTTGTTTTTTTAGATAGAAGAGATTGAATATACCCTCCTTTTCTCACTTTCCCTTGACATCCAAGAGGTGCCTTTATTTCTTCAGTAAAACATTAAAAAAGATTTTTAGAGGAATTTGTGTTCCATGACTATTAATATAATGGCAGTCAATGGAGGTGGTTTTTCGGATTAAAAATAAACACATACAAACAAATCCAAATTAATAACTATGATTCCTGACACAATGTGTTTTGTGATGCAAAACAATCAGTTTGTATAAAAAAATGTAACATAATTTAAAATATTATAAGCTTTATTCCACAGTCTGGAGATATCAGCCATGTGCAAATGTAGTCAGTTTAAAGTTCTGTCACTTTTGATTACAAAAGTGCAAGGGAGCACACTAGCAGGTCAGGTGATGCTGTTCGTTGATAGATATTGATGATTGCATCACCACCCCTCCCACATTTGCATAATCAAAGCATGAGTAATATCTGTTTGATCATGCTGTGGAGGAAATGTAATAATACTTTTGAGAAATATGTTTAATACAATATGTTTGACAAATAACAATAATTCTAATATTAAACTTTATTTTAGCATACAATAGCAAGATAATATCATGAGTTCAGTATCAAGGTACATATTGAATCATGACTCGTGTCGTCGCACCCCTATTTCTTACACATTACATTATTTTTCATTGTTTAAATTTTATTGAAGGAAAAAGTAGTATGTCTTTGTTACAATCTTGTTTAAAAAACCTAGCGTAAATGTTTTAAATAAAATGAAAAATCTACACAATCGTGAGCTCTACATCTAGCACCGGATTGTGGTTACCGTGGCCTTTTCAGCTTCCGGTCAGATGCATCTTTCTGCAGCGCTTTAATCCTTCAAGCCAGGTATCCACTTCCATCTTCTGGATTGTAATAATGTTCCGATAACCAGAACAATACACAGACCTAGTAGTTATACATATATAATAATGAAATAGATCATGTTTACTCTGTTATAAAAAAAGAGTATATTGTTCTCCTGTAAATCAAGAAGAATGAGAGGTAACGAATACTTACATAACCAGGGTTGCTCCTCAGGTCAGCTAAATGTGAGGAATAGGGAGATCATTCCCTTTGCATATTCTTCCTTCAAACGTTGAGAAGGGCTCAATGTAAACATACAATTTATAAATTATAAATTACCTTATGAAAAACTTACCCATGTTCATGTTTGACCAAGTCATGTCTCCGGCTATCTGACAGACATTTGGTACTAAAGTATTCATTTATGGTCTTCTCTCCTCAAGGGCTGTTCGGAAGAATACACTCAATCATCTAGAAGAAAATGTAATTTTGATCAGATTTGAGAAATTAAAAACTGACAATGTATATGTATTTATATATGTATATGTATGTATATACATGTATATGCTGAGAATAAACACAAAACTTGATAGGCATGACAATAAATTTACCATCAAGACTTGCTGTGCCTGGGATGACAATTTCTAGGACTGCAAGGTCTGGTTGTGTCCGTAGATATTCGAATGCTTCCTCATCAACCTCTGTCTTTAAGTCATCAAAGACTTTTATATCCATTGTGGTAAGATCAAATTTCTTGGCAACTAAAAAGACACAAAATTAACAAAGGCCAGCACAGTTAAAGTAAGAGTTATATTTGCATATCATAATATTATACACATATTACTATTACAAATAATTTTCAGAGAGAAACATATTGTTGATGTGAACAATGGGAAAGTTAGATCTTACCACATTCCAAACCGTTTGAAATGTGAAAGGATCTGAAGAAAAAAAAACATTTCTTCATTTCTTTTAACTTCCTTCTGACAACATTGTTGGTTTGCATCCTAAAGAGACCAGAAAGACAATGTTAAATATAAAGTGATAACACAGTCAGATGAAGATAAGATTGTTCTTTAGTGCTCCACATAACATGACTGATAATTTATATAGTTTTTTAAATTTATTTTTAATTCGATCTAATACGGAAATTGCATCCTGTTCTTTATATGGTAATCTTAATATCCTGTTTTAAAAAAATAGGAAGATATACACCCAATAGAAACATACTGTATATGACAAAATATATAGATAGATAGATATATACAGTTGCAGTTAATATTATTAGCCTCTGAATTTTTTTCTTTTTCAAATATTTCCCAAATCATGTTTAACAGAGCAAGGTATTTTTCACAGTATTTCCTATAATATTTTTTCTTATGGAGAAAGTCTTATTAGTTTATTTTGGCTAGAATAAAAGCCAAAATAAACTAATAAACTAAACTAATAAACCGCAGTGAGTAGCACGTTCGCCTCACAGCAAGAAGGTCGCTGGTTCGAGCCTCGGCTGGGTCAGTTGGCATTTCTGTGTGGAGTTTGCATGTTCTCCCCTTGTTTGCATGGGTTTTCTCCGGGTGCTCCAGTTTCCCCCACAGTCCAAAGACATGCGGTACAGGTGAATTGGGTAGGCTAAATTGTCCGTAGTGTATGTGTGTGAATGAGTGTGTGTGGATGTTTCCCAGAGATGTGTTGCAGCTGGAAGGGCATCCGCTGCGTAAAACATATGCTGGATAAGTTGGCGGTTCATTCTGCTGTGGCGACCCCAGATTGATAAAAAGACTAAGCTGAAAAGAAAATGAATGAATGAATAAAAGCAGTTAAAAAAATATAAATTAAAACCATTTTAAGGTCAGTATTATTAGCCTTATTAACCAATATTTTATCTAGAGTCTATTGTCTTTATAGATTGTCTACAGAATAAACCATCGTTATACAATGACTAATTACCCAAACTTGCCTAATTAACCTAGTTAAGCCTTTAAATTGCACTTTAAGCTGAATACTAGTATCTTAAAAGCTATCTAGTTAAATATAATGTACTGTCATCATGGTGAAGAGAAAAAAAAGCAGTTATTAGAAAACTATATGTTTAGAAATATGTTGAAAAAATCTTCTCTCCGTTAAACAGAAATTTGGGAAAAATATACAGCGGGCTAATAATTCAGGAGGGCTAGTAATTCTGACTTTAGCTGTATGTATTTGTCTCATATATAGTATGATTAATTATGTTTAATTTCTACTTTACTTTTTTTTATAAACGCCTTTTGTTTTATCCCTTCTGGCTTCGGCCAATTGAAGCGTACAGTTCTGGATGGTGATATTTTAACAACATGAATGTGAGAGCAGGATCCTAATCATTATTCCACATGTGTGGCGGTGTGAGATATGAGCTTACTCTTGGCTCGCGGGGCTTTACAGTGTTTCATATCCTACGTGTCTCGCTATGAACATGTATTTATTTGGCTTGTTGCTCAAGGAGATTAAAGTGCCGATGCCGCCGAATGTTTTGGTTTCTGTGTCAATGGCTGAAATCTAGCGAGGAAATGCTTAAGGAAACCACAGGACATGGGGGGGGCAGGGGAAAAAAACGGAAAAATCTGTTTGATATCCATTCAGATCAGTGGCAGTGGCGATATTCGGTATTTTTGGGGGGGGTTTCTACATGCCACTTTCACAGAGAGGTTTATCCATAATCAAGGGCCCTTTCCTGTCTGAACGCTGACCTGGACCTGTTTTTCTATTCTTTTGTCAGAAATGTTGTCCCCTCATCCTGCTTTTCTAGTTGATTGAAGTGGATTAATTACACATGAAAGCGTACTTAATCACAGAAAGTCCGATCAAGAGATACGGATGATGTTTTTCTACTGGAAAACTTATGCTGGAAATCTCAGGATTGTTTTGAGAAATCATATATACTGCAGCCGCATGAATGTGTGTGTTCTGTTAGACATCCGACATATTTTGTGCTGCTTCCTTTGGTGTTGTAAAAATTTGAGTAATTCATTGCACATCCAGCCGTGCCCTACATCTGTTGGCCACCTTAAAGAGCAATGTGAATAATGATCTGATAGAATGCCAGTGTTGGTTTTCATCATACACATGTTCATATGCACTAAAGATGTTTACTAAAGAAGTTCAACTACAGTCATTTTGTGTCAGAACACAAAGTTTTAAAGCAGAAATCATGTTTTGGGATTAATATAGTACATTATACAAGTTGTTATAAAGATTATACTTTAACTACTAGGCAGGGCTTGGAAAACTGCTAGCCTGATGTACCGGGGCTGTTATGTTTTCCAGTCGGGCTACCAAAAATTAATTCGCCCTTCCCATTGGGCTATCTTATTGGAAGGATAAATATAACCCATTTCAATGCTTTTGTATTCTCTCACAAATTGGGTAATTATGTTGTATGTCATTTCCATGCATCAAAGAGCCACTATCAGTATATGTTTAAATTTGCATTTGCACTATCTAGTGTTGTCAGAAGAACTGGTAGCCTATAATGACTCATCAAATAATGTATTTTATATTTGGGCCACTTGAATTGAACTGAAGAGTGCTTGCCCAAAGGCTACCAGGGATTTAGAAATTTTGTGAGGCCTGCTAGGAATAATAAATAGCAGTAAACGGTTAAACTGCTTACTCAAACAATTGTGTTGATGACAATACATTAAAAAAATTAATTCCATGCAAATGTCAACTTTGTCATGAAAAGGTTTTACCAAAATAGCGAAACCTTTTTTTAGTTGTTTGTGTAGGCTTATATTTTACAGTACTGCAAAAACACTCAAAAATGCCTCAGTATATGTTTTCAAAGGATTTTATTTGATTTACCAAAGTCACACAAGTGCCCATTTCACATCTGTTACATGTGTAACAGAGAAATGTCACATCCATAACAAAGCTTTTTTAAAAATGTAATAAAATAAAACTAAAGGATTTTGTTCTATAGAGAGCCAATTCTTATTCTTTTGATACATACTATTTCGTTTAGGATGTTCAATTTACTTTACAGAACTGATACAAAGTGCAATATATACTGTAAACTCGCATATGTTTTGGTCACATTCATAGCATATATATTTTTCACTCATTTAAAATATAAAACACATTTACAGATTGATATTTTTTCTGATCTTTTAACTCTTCAGTTATTTCCTTTGAACAATATAAACGGATGTTTCAAAATACATAATATTAACATATACATATGCATTCTCTGTGAATTTAAGCTAAAGTTTTTTTACCTGCAAATTTCACATCCATAATGCTGGAATGCTCAAATACAAGTTTGCAATATCAAGCTGTTTTTATGGCTATAAATCAATGTAAGTTAATAAGACCAGAAGTTTTGAAGGTTCCAATGGCTGCACCTGTTCGTACATATGTGAAAGAATAAGGTCAATACTTTCATTTCATTTTCTGATGCATACTTCTATAACATATGTAATGTTGAAGTATATATTTAAGTATAATTCATGTAGTAAGTACACTAAAATCTATGTAATAGTAGCATATGTGTAAGTGTACTTGTACTTGACAACTGCTTAGGACTAAATTGGCCAAATGTTTAGTAAATAAAAGTATACTTTTACGTGTGTTGTAAGTGTAACAGTAGTAAACATTAAGTGCACAAGTAGTCCATGATTAGATTTTTCATTTGTGCCGCAAGTGAACTTATGGACAAATATACTAGTGGTTTACTTTTGTAGTAGTAAATAATGAGTTTGTGAAAGAAAGTCATGATATGTGGACAAATATGGTGTCACATACTCTTCATATAGCCCGTCTAAAGTGCACAGTGCTCCTGGAGTTCGGATACACTTTCGGAGATAATTAATTTTGCTTGTTTGGCATGCTGTCCCGGGAGAGAGCCCTGAGCTCATAGATCCTCGAGCCCGGGG
>CAIGQW010053352.1:1395539-1406740 GCA_903798125.1 Danio choprae
ACACACACACACACACACACACAGGTGCTCTTTCTTTTTTTTTTAGTAGGACTACAATTAACCTTGGTTCTTTTGGCCATGAATCATCAAGCCAGAATAGGGAGAAGGTCTTCAAGATAAACAGGGGCTGCTGGTTGCCTTTTCTCCTCCAGGATTTATGGACGCGTCTGAATGAATGGAGTAGCAGTTTGGATTGTCCTACGCTTCACTGGTCAGGTTGACACCAGTCCTGCAGGTGAAGAGGTCAGACCCACCTGACTGAGAGAGAGGTCAGGCCAGGGTCAGTGACCAGGCCCAAATTCCTCTTCATATTTTGAAAATAATACAATTATATATTTGTTTATTTATTTTCATGTATTTTTCATGACAACAGTCTGTCACGGTGGGATGTGGTGCTGTGAACTCTACTGGTATTAAATTGCATTAATGCTTTTTTTTCTCTGTGCGATCAACTATTTTATTTTATTTATTCTTCTGTTTGTAAGTTATTATCTTGATGCAGTTGCATCGCACAGTTCTGATTCATTCTTTCTCAGAAAGCACAGCAGTGTTTAAATTGAAGATTTAACTGCATAAAATTGTAATTGTTGAGAAATGGTTAGAAAGCTTACTGAGAATTAGCTTGCATATAAGCAGGCAGTTTAAGCATGTTTCTGAATATTTTATTTTCGTATTTACACAGAAATGATTAGTTAGTGATACATTGTGTTTATATATTTAAATTCACTGTTAATTATTTCTGGTGATGGGCAAAAAATAATCGTGATTAATTACATCAAAAATAAGAGTTTGTGTTGACAGTTTAAGTGTGTGCACTGTGTATATTTCCTGCTTATCACTGTGTATGTATATAAATACACACATGCATGCATATCTTTGAGAAATGTTTATTTATATTTAGATATATAAATTAAATATATATAAATTAAAATATCTATGTAACACATTTTTTGTGTACTTTTGTTTCTTTGTATGTTTGCGTATCACATATACATACTATATATATATATATATATGTGTCAAAACAAACTTTTATTGTAAATGCAATTAATTGCGATTAATTATTTCATATTTACCTTTTGTATTTATATAAATTCATGAATATGGATTAACGCATGATTAGAAATTGTTAATTTATAAATTTACTACTAAACATATTTTTGTGTAATGTAATGTAATCATTGAATAAAAAACATAGGAACCTAGTTTACAGCATACAGAGATTGGAGGCAACTTGAGCTCATTCCTCCTAACCATATTCTATTGGCCAGCCCTTTAATGCACCTCATCTTGTGACCATGCTAATATATCATGTAATGTAAGGACAAAAATTAAAACATATGGACAATCCATTCGGCCTTTTTTAGCGCCCTTTTTTTTCCTGCTTGGCTGTTTGAAATGGTCTGCGGCTCTTCCGAACTGGCGGTCCGCAGCTCGCATGGTTCTTATTTCAGCATGACGACGGTTCCAGCTCTGCGGCCCGCTCTGACTCCAGAGCGTTATTTACAGCAACTCTGGGATGGCCTGTTTGTCTAAGTAGTCGACCTCACTGACCCGGAAGCTGTAAATTTATCTGTGATGTTTCTTTTTCCCCCTTGAGGGTCCGATTGCTTTGGCTTGAGGAGGAAAACGGCAGCCAGAAGTTGGTGGAAACCTGCAGATAGTCGCTGTTGTGGCCTTGATTGTTGTAAACCAGGGAGTTAAAAGCTCCCTTGTGTATCTCCAACAGCAATTATAACAGCATGAACCGACTGTGGAGCAATAATAACAGGGCTAAATGTCCATTTGGAGGCATTTTGCTGGATTCCCGAGGCTCTGTGTAAAGCGAAACAGATTTGAAGACCGAGCTCCATTCGAGAGATTAAGAGAGCCACATTTTTGATTTATCTCGCTACATTCGGTGTGGAATAACCAGCGAGATGCCGGTTGTCAGGGACTTGCTCTCAACCGTTTCTTTTGGGAAATTTATAGCGAAGATGTCGTTCCCCTTCACAGATGATGTTTTCTCCATGCAGAAGATGAGTTAGCTTGTCTTTCTAGCTTCCTCCTTCGGAGATCCAAGCTTTCTTGGTGTCGCGGAGAAGACAGGAGTCATTAGGGTGAATAAAGAGGAGAAGCTAATTCACCTCCTGCCATTTATCGATCACGGCCGAGTGGAGCATGGATTCATTACGGCTCGTTCATTCTCCTCTCAGACACAACGAGCGGATGTGTGAGTGGCTTGATGAAGCACTCTGCATTTCATGGGCTCTTGTCCGTGCAGTGTGTTCATGTCCTAATCAAGCCTCTGTGCACACACTGCGTAGGAAGCAAGTAGCAGTTTGTGAATGGAGATTCCTAGAGCATGAAGATAATTGAATCCATTACTCAAAGGCCGCTGGACCTACACGACTCCTGTCTTCACGTCGTCAGGCAGACTCGAGCACAAATGCCCGGACTATGACGGATAACAGCTGGACAAGATGGATAGCAGATAGCTGGAGGTTATAGACTAAGCTAGCAGTAAACAGTACAGGGTTTTTAAAACCTAGCATGTGAGGTTGAGGTTGGCTTTGATATGAACAAAAAAGCACTTTGATAGAGAATGTAAATAAAATTATTATTTACGGTTTCTTTGATGCAATTTTGGTTAGGCTTCAGATTTGAATATATAATAGTCCTTAAAGAATCACTACACTTTATTAGAAATTGGTTCATTTTACAAGTCACTTTCTTTACTCTCACTTTAGAACAAACGAAGTCATCCTTATATGAACAACTGTATGAGGATATGAATTTCTCACACACAAAAATGTGACTGATCCCAAAATATTTGAAGGGATATTTCACCCCCAAATTAACTGAGCATTAATAATGCATAACCCATCAATGTTTTAACCTGTTATCCAGCACCCACTTATGGGGATTTACACCTACCTAACTTAAAATAGTAACAGTTCTTGACCCCAGTGGGCTGCAAACAAAAAGTATCATTGGAAAGAAGACACTTTGACCTTTACTATGGTCCATCTAGCCAGTTTAATGCTAAAAAATATAAGTTATACATGCAAAAGTAATGAGAAACAAAAATTGTACTATGCTCAAAACAATACCAAAACATGTCCATAAGGTTCCCAGTGATGGGTTGCAGCTGGAAGGGCATCCGCTGCGTAAAACATATGCTGGATAAGTTGGCGGTTCATTCTGCTGTGGCGACTCCAGATTAATAAAGGGACTAAGTCGAAAAGAAAATGAATGAATGAATGAATGAATGTCCATAAGGTTTCATTTAAATACTTAAAAAAAAAAATCTAATCACATACATCTTGATTGTCCTGTGTAAATTTACAGCAATTTTTAGGTATTCCTTTATTATCTGTTTATTGACAGTGCACATCATATACAGTGATTAATATGTTCTCATCAACATTTAAATCA
Source organism: Danio choprae (assembly GCA_903798125.1). Taxonomy (NCBI): domain Eukaryota; kingdom Metazoa; phylum Chordata; class Actinopteri; order Cypriniformes; family Danionidae; genus Danio; species Danio choprae. The sequence continues at coordinate 1,398,957 of CAIGQW010053352.1, forward strand.
TTACTTCTTTAGATTTTTTGCTTGAAAATGCATTATGAATATTTTGACTGATGAAACGGAAAGAGAGTTAACCCGTCACATGATTTCAACAGTATAGACCATTTTTATTGTGATGTCATTAGCCCATGAACATTTCTTGCTTATCAAACTACTTCATAACTGTAACAAGAGGCAATTCAATCATAACTTAATGTTAAGATAGCTATCATAACATTATTTATCAATATGTGGCTCTTTTTGGATTCTCGGAAGCTATAGAAATTAAAAAATGTAAAACAGGAAATACGTTGGTACCATTGTTTTTGTTTGCATCCCTCAAAATGGTCTATATGGTTATATGTTTTCTTCAATACACACTGGTTACTTTTTTTTTCAATTTTGCCTAAAAACTGCAGTCAAACGTATGTCTAAGAATTTATTTTGGTTTTACAAAAAACTGTAGGCTGGAGGACATATTTCCAATTAACCTGTGTTATTTTACTCCCAGTATTGTATGGTCAAACATATTAGACCTGCCGAACTTTCTTCATTCACACCTCTATGCTAAATAACTGTGCCAGATAGCAGTCTATTCTTTGGGAGTAACCAGCGCTTTTGTGATTGACTGGACGGCCTGATAAAGATCATGGGGTCAGTGGTCAGGACACTCAGGTTGAGTGGACAATGCTCCGACCAGGGCCGGGATCCCATCCATCATGGCGGTTGGACAAAAGCTAATGTCAGTCCAGGAGGACAGCACTTTTCTGGTTTGATTAGCTAGTGGCAGACCATGATGATAACACCATCATCCGCTGATAGGCCTGAGTGAGCCTGAAGGAGACTGCTGTTGTTGCACATCCACTCTACTTCAAAATTCTGCTCCGTTTTGGAAGTTAACAATGTGAGGGATGCAGAATTATTAGTGAAATAAAATGGACTGGAAGGTAAATATGAGATATTTTAATACTCCATAAGTGATTTCCACACTGGGCCTAAAATTAACCCTCTGCGAGTGCCAAATATGATATATAAATGGCTTTGGTTCGTATATGAAACACTGGCAATCACCAGTTGGAAAAAAAAAGGGATTATTACAAAATTATAGTTAGAGTTCCATTCGAACTCACCTATGCCCTAATCCAGGGGTGCCAAACTCAGTTCCTGGAGGCCCGCAGCTCTGCATAGTTAAGTTCCAACCCTAATTAAACACATCTGATAAAACCAATTGAGTCCTTTAGGCTTGTTCGAATCCTACAAGTAAGTGTGTTAAAGCAGGGTTGGAACTAAACTGTGTAGGGTGGATTTTGAAACCTCTACCCTAATTCCTTCATTGGATCCATCTGAAGGTATTAGAGCATAGGGATGAGCTCTTCTGAATTTAGGGCAGTGTGTGACCCCAAAAAACATCCCAACTCAAAGGATCATGGCCTGAAGTGTCCATCAGTTGTATTTTTCAAAATCCTTCATTCCAAAGTGCCCTTTGGAGTGGCCTGTTTTCAGCACTTGGTTTTGGAATGACACTTAAAGAAGATGACCATGATTTTTTCATTCCAAAGGTCCTTCGGGGGGTGATACATCCCGTTTGAAACATACCATTAATAAGAACAACAGCCATTTTTTAAAGAAGATTCACTGTTTCTAACATAGGTGAATCAAATGATCTTTTCTGAAGATGAGATCATTGGGATTGGCTGTTCTTTCATCAATGACAAGAGCCAATCAAATAATGGGATACATATGGGCAGATAGGTTGTGGCCTGCAATTGATAATTTTACATTAAAACCACAGTTCTAATAACTTTTATCTGAGACTTAGCTGCTTTAGTTCAGATGATTAACTTTTTGTTTAAGTATTGTTTATTCTCCTTATCCCGAGAATGTGGTGACATATCAGGGGTCACTCCACTAAAACGGAAAAACAGTGCAAGTGAGCAAATTGATGGTTCACTGCTTTTTAGCAAGAGATGGCGTCTTAGTGAAAATGGATTGTAAGGGCCGGGACACACCAAGTCGATGCCAAACAACTAGCACCAACAAAACCTAACTGTGTTGTAGCCTCATGTTGGCTCATGTCTGGACCAAAAAGCTGCGTGTGAACACATAAATTGAACGAAAGCCGACTGAAACGAGAGCCGTGTTATCTAATAGACATTTTAATAGCTTTTTATATAATAAAATAAAATAGCCGGCGGCACGGTGGCTCAGTGGTTAGCACTGTCACCTCACAGCAAGAAGGTCACTAGTTCGAGTCCCGGCTGGGTCAGTTGGCATTTCTGTGTGGAGTTTGCATGTTCTCCCCGTGTTGGCGTGGGTTTCCTCCGGGTGCTCCAGTTTCCCCCACAGTCCAAAGACATGCGCTATAGGTGAATTGAATAAACTAAGTTGGCCATAGTGTATGTGTGTGAATGTGAGTGCATGGGTGTTTCCCAGTACTGGATTGCAGCTGAAAGGGCATCCGCTGTGTAAAACATATGCTTGATAAGTTGGCGGTTTATTCCGCTGTGGCGATCTCTGATGAATGAAGGGACTAAGCCAAAGGAAAATGAATGAATGAATAAAATAACAGTACATTGGAAGGAATAAGAATGTACAAGTTTAGTTCGATGGACTCTTGACTTGATTAAAGCAGGGTTATATAATGACTGTCTACAATGTCTACAAATTATGTTTTTCTCCAAAGTTGGAAAGATATTTAGATATGTTAGTTTAAGATGAGTCAACTAATGTAACATTAATGTAGCCTGTTCTTGTGATTTAACGTACAAATGTTTTCTCCACAAAAAGTATGATGGCAGTGATTTTTTTTTTTTTTTCCTGTCTCCAGTGCTTATGCTTTAATGTTGGATGTGAATTCTGCAAATTCAAAAAATCTTTAACAAAAAGTAAAAAAAAATATATATAATTATAATAATAAAACCGGTCCTTTTAAACCCAACCTCCTGTCTGGATCCAAAGTCATGCAATGAGTGAACCAATGAAGGCAGATCCATTTATGCCAAGCTGACGAGAACCAGTTTAAAAGCTATTAAATTCTCTATTAAAAAGTCAAAAGCCTCATCTTCGTTCACAGGCGGAGCTGGGTTATTGAAAATTGCAGCGCAGGAGTAGTTACCGCTCTAAATGAACTCAAATGAAGCTAATTAAATTTGATGTGAATTGCTTTTAAAACCTGCAGGGGGCAAATTAATCTTAATGCATTGCCTGGAATCATATAAAATAATTACTCCTTCAATTTCCTGCTATTTCTTGAAATGACATCACTTTCGCCTGTACCTTTGTAATGTTTTCTTGGAGGATTTTTTTTTATTTTTGAAAACATGTTGCTCTGGTGAAAGTGCAGCATAAATATCATTTCTGTCAAGCTTTCTGATTGGATCAAGCCAGCTGTCGGTTTATCGGGTGACTGGGTAAGAGAACTGCCCACTCTCTGGCTTACAATCCTGCTGGAAACAAGGCAAACGTCCAATGTAGAGGTTTCTTGGGTTTAGCAATATCGACGTGAAGCTGCCAGTGCAGTAAAAAAAAAATGCAAAGCTGCACATGAAGTACATTTCAAATGATCCAACCTAAAAATAGTTTCTGCTGGAACAAGATGATGAACTTCTTTTATACTGTTGTACAGTATGTTTATAGTTCTAAAAGTAGTGCTTACAGTAAAGTTCAATTCATGTACATCAGTTAATACAGTGCAATGCACACTACCACTTGAAAACCTCAGAATTGGTAGGAATTTTAATGTTATGAAACTAGACTGTACTGCAAGGCTGTATTTATTTGATACAGTAAAATATATTTTAAAAATAAAATTTTCAGCAGCTGTTATGTTTTCAGTGTCACATGATCATTCGAAAAACATTAGTATTATCAATATTGCCTAAAGTCTTCTGAAACTATAAGACTTTATTTTTCAAGATTCTTTGATTTGATTGATGTTTGAAATAGAAATGTTTGGTAATATAATAAATATTTTAACTGTGATATTGTGATAAATTAAACACATTCTAGATCAATTAAAATATTATGTTTCTTACTAATATAAATGCTTTTGAATGTTATTGTTTGCTAATAATACTTTTTGTACATTTGTGCACATTATAAGGTTTAAAATATATATATATGCAAAGACGAAAATTATACAAAATATTGTATTTATTGTTTATTCATTTGTTTGTTTATTCATGATTTAACTACCACTTTAAGTGTATCAAGTGTTGACAAAAGAAGATTGTAATGATTTGCTCATTTTAATTATTTTTTAACTGAAAATGTTTTAATTATAACCCACATGACACTCACCGGCCACTTTATTAGGTACACCTGTCCAACTGCTCGTTAATGCAAATTTCTAATCAGCCAATCACATGGCAGCAACTCAATGCTTTTAGGCATGTAGACATGGTCAAGACGATCTGCTGCTGTTCAAAGCGAGCATCAGAATGGGGAAGAAAGGTGATTTCAGTGACTTTGAACGTGGCATGGTTGTTGGTGCCAGACAGGCTGGTCTGAGTATTTCAGAAACTGCTGATCTACTGGGATCTTCACGCACAACCATCTCTAGGGTTTACAGAGAATCGTCCGAAAAAGAGAAAATACCCAGTGAGCGGCAGTTCTCTCTGCGCAAATGCCTTGTTGATGCCAGAGGTCAGAGGAGAATGACCAGACTGGTTCAAGCTGATAGAAAGGCAACAGTAACTCAAATAACCACTCATTACAACCGAGGTATGCAGAAGAGCATCGCTGAACCCACAACACGTCGAACCTTGAGGCGGATGCGCTACAGCAGCAGAAGACCACACTGGGTGCCACTCCTGTCAGCTAAGAACAGGAAACTGAGGCTACAATTTGCTCAGGCTCACAAAAATCGGACAACAGAGGATTGGAAAAACGTTGCCTGGTCTGACGAGTCTCAATTTCTGCTGTGACATTCAAATGGTAGGGTCAGAATTTGCCGTCAACAGCATGCAAGTTTGGATGCATCCTGCAAATTTGCAGCAACTGCATGATGCTATCAAGTCAATATGGACTAAAATCTCTGAGGAATATTTCCAGTACCTTGTTGAATCTATGCCACAAAGCATTAAGGCAGTTCTGAAGGCAAAAGGATGTCCAACCCGGTACTAGTAAGGTGCACCTAATAAAGTGGCCAGGGAGTGTATATTATTGATATTATGATTATGATTATTTTTAAACTATTTTTAATATAAAGGAAAGGACTGAGAACTGGCGGCGTTAAGTTGCAAAATGGCAAAAAAGAAGAAAAAAAACGTAATTAACATAAAGTGCTTCATAATTCTTTATTCTTAGACTCTTGTAAACATATGATGAACAATTATGCATTGGAAAAACTGTTTTGACATTTATTTTAGTCTGTTAGTTACACAAACCTATGATTTGACTATCAAGACTCAAACTATGGCACGCAGGTACTTTTTTTGCATTACATTTGCATCATTTTTAAAAAATTTGACAGCCTCATTATTTTTTGTAAAATTGAAGCAGCAACTAGAATGTTCTTTGAAAACCAGTCAACTTTTAGAAACAGCTTGAGGTTGAGTAAACGATGACTGAATATTAATTTCTGATGAACTATGCCCAATATACAGCAGAGCACCGCATCTATAAGACTCATAGCTTTCCTCTTCTTCAGCAGAGATAATATGAGGTCAGGGAGAACGGGCTCAATTAATCTAACCTGAATATTGCTTTGGGTGCACAGACTGAGTGCCTGTGTTCTCCAGCACTGTGAAGCAGACATCGCCGCCCTCCAATCTGGGCGCTTTGAATCCAGAATTCCATTCATCAAAGTCGGAGCCAGGATGCAGGGGCACCGTAGCCAAGCAAGATAGTGGGCAGAGAAGCCGTAGTGTGTTCAGACCAGGCCAGGTAGAGCAAGCTGCTACATCACCTCTTGCTCTGCTAAGAATGTATAAATACACAAGGCATGTCTGGGTTTCGTCATAGTGCAGAGATGGCTATCTAGTGCCAGGAAACGGAGAGAAAGTGCATGTAGGAGCAGGAGAGACAGATATGAATGAACGTGTGTGTGTGTGTGTGTGTGTGTGTGTGTGTGTGTGTGTGTGTGTGTTGCTGCGGAGTAAGATATTTACAGTCTGGTGCTGATTCAGTTTTCCATGTGTTGCCGTTATTTGTTTTGCAGTGTAATCAGGGCACGCAGCTTTCCAACAAATAATGCAAGCGCAAATCGATGGCTATTGATCTTTTGTTTAAGGCAGTGTCTTATTTGAAAAATAAGAGCTCAGATTGCGCTGTTGATCCCTTATGTCTCCAGTGTCTAGACAATGCTGACAGAAGCACTTTGTTTGGTTTTATTCTTTTTTTTTCAAACTTATAGTTGACAGAATGCAAATTGCATATATTTAAAAGACAAATATTTTTACATCGTTTTACCATTTTTAAATTCATTGAGCCAGAATTAAAAATCAAAGAGCACTTTTAGCTTAGCTTAGCATAGATCATTGAATCTGATTAGACCATTAGCGTCTTGCTCAAAAATAAATATTTCTTTTCATATTATTCTAATTGAACACCCAAAATAAAAGCAAAACAAACAAACAAACCCTGAACTAAAATCATCATTACTTTTGTGTTTACTTTAAGGGCTCTTTTTAACCTTTTTTAATAATTTCTTCAACCCTTTCTAACCAAATGTTTACTGTCATTTACTTTCACACTTTACCACAGTCCTTCATTTCTAACCTAGTTTCAGTATCAAAATTATCAAATTATCATTATCAAATTGTGTATATTTAAAAGAAAAATAGGCTTATTTTACATCTCCCCGTATACAGTTAAACTGTTGAGTTTTATTCATTCATTCATTTTCATTTCGGCTTAGTCCCTTTATTAATCTGGGGTCACCACAGCGGAATGAACCGCCAACTTATCCAGCATATGTTTTACGCAGCGGATGCCCTTCCAGCTGCAACCCATCTCTGGGAAACATCCATACACACTCATTCACACTCATACACTACGGACAATTTAGCTTACCCAATTCACCTATACCACATGTCTTTGGACTTGTGGGGGAAACCGGAGCACCCGGAGGAAACCCACGCCAACACGGGGAGAACATGCAAACTCCACACAGAAACGCCAACTGACCCAGCCGAGGCTCGAACCAGCGACCTTCTTGCTGTGAGGCGAACGTGCTATCCACTGCGCCACCGTGAGGCCTGTTGAGTTTTACTATTTTTTTAATCTATTCAGCCAATCTCAGAGTCTCACAGGAGCACTTTTAGCTTAGCTTAGCATAGGTCATTGAATCGGATTAGTCCATTAGCATCATGCTCAAAAATGACTGAAAAAAGTTTTGCTAATTTGCTATTTAAAGCTTGACTCTTCGGTAGTTACATCGTGTACTAAAAACGATGGAAAATGAACGTTGCTATTTTTTAGTACAATGTATTTCTAGGAGGTATATTCATTCCTGTGTTATAATCAAACGACTTTGCTGCTGTGCCATGGTTTTGCGCAGCACTCTTGCAACCATGAAGATATTTGTGAGAGATGATTCTGTACTATTTTCAGGCACTGCATTATATCAATGATATTGTTTAAATAGGAAAACAATCAAAACTCTGTGGTCATTTTAAGTGGGATGCTAATGCCAATTAGTTGACTTAAAAAGTGAGTAAACCCTTTGGTTTAAAAGCAATTAGTTGACTACTTTTTAAAAAAGTTAGTTTTTTTTACTTAAATGGTGAGTAAACCAGTTGCTTTCAAAGTAGTTAGTGGCTTTACTTTAAATGGTGAGTTTGTTTACTTAAAAAGGTGAGTAAACC
>CAIGQW010053352.1:1433007-1458007 GCA_903798125.1 Danio choprae
CTTACTTACTTACTTACTTACTTACTTACTTACTTACTTACTTACTTTACTTACTTTATTTACTTACTTAAATGAGACCTAAGATCCAGTATACAGACCCAGATATATAACATGTAGGATTACTGAATGAAACAGTGACAACAAACACCATTAACTTAAATACTTAATGCATTCGTATATAGCTTATTTTAATGTATCAGCATGACGTATCACAACTAGTTAGAAATCTGCTCTGTTGATGTTACTTAGCAGCTGCGTACCACTGAATCATTTTTATAACCGATAAAGCGAAACATCTAAAAAGCCCTGTTCTTTACAGATACAGTGGACAACATTCGATAACAAATTTGCTCTGTTAAACTGAAAATAGATTTGAAAGAGGAGTCCATTCCTTTTGGTGGAATGGATTCTAATCTTTCAAAATGTGCTGGAATCGAGGAATTGATTCTTTTTGTTGGAATCGACTCCCAGCACTGGCAGTACCCACACTGAACCAGTGGTTTGGAAAATGAATGGATGGTTCAACTGTGGCATGATGCTGGAAGTCATTTGGACTGCATTATTTGTATTCTGCCTTCGAGTGCACATCAGTTGTCTTGTTATTGTGGTGCATTGTGAGATTGAACAAGTGCTCGATATTATCCACTATGGTTTCAACACCACCACCACAAATGGTTGTCTCATTATATAAAGGGAATTGGGTTTATATTGCACACAGCCATGGGGTGTATGCACAACAGACTTCTAGAATCTGTAAAAGAGGTCGAATTGTCTCTGTTTCAGGTCTTTTGTATGTGATTTGTTAAAGGTGCTGTATGTAAGTTTTTGACTCTTCTAAAGCATAAAATACCATAATATGTTTGCAGATATTTAAGAAACATGCAAAGTGAACATTCTTGTTTATTTGAAAAACAATGCTGAAGTCAGTTATTCTGCTTTGAAAATGTGCGTTATGTGCCGTAATGCTGTCTTTGTTTTGGTTCTTTTAACCTGCCCACTGCCACTTTAGCCAATTATATTTCAGCACCCCGGGTTGCCTTGGTGGAAAACCGCATATTTTATTCATTCTGTCAGGAAAGCCCTCAAAGTATGCATCCTTGACCAAATTGCGACCTCCTGTGGACAGAAGCAAGCACTCCGAAATGAACGCAGATTCAGAGTTCAACATGAGGTTATTAATTAGCAAATAAATATTACAAATGTAAACATTAGGTGAGCAGGTTACACTGTAACCCCGTGTCCTAACAACAAGCTATGTGGCAAGATTTGCAGTGATAAGCAATTTAGCTGTTTGCATCAGACGAAACATGGCAGAAATTTAAATACAGCCATTCAGAAACACAGAATATATGTACACTCACTGCACTCCAACAAAATGGTAAGGTTTATAATCTAATTAATACATATTAAACCTCTTTAACATTATTAAATGTAGATGCTGAATCACCGATATGTGTTGGTTTGCATTATTTCACAGTTCTAAAGTTGAATTTCAAACGATTTATTTTATTTTCAAGATGTGAGGTGAACTATCTGCTGCTGCTTTCGGTAGTATGGCAATAAATGTCATGTAAAATGGCATTCAAACTCACATTGTTAGCATTTAACACTGAATAAAGCACATAAGGTCTGAGGTGATCATGTCAAGTTTTCTGCTACAAAAAATAGAAGCCGTTTCTAAAATATAAATTCCAGGTATTGGTTAGGACAAAACCTCATTTTAATATGAAAATATTTCTTTTATCGTGTGCCTTTGCTTTTATTCAGAACACGATTTAAGTCAGCCTCATCACATTCCTGTTGGTCCTCAATCTGGCAACCTGTGCTTGCGTGTGGTTTGATCTAGGAATGCAATACCTAGTTCAACCACTGGGTGTCAAACTTACTGCACCTTTAAATATGGAGCTGTTTTTAAAATATGCTTTTAAAGGGAGCCTTGTATTAAGACTTGTATGCCTAATATATTGTAAATTATGTCTTTTAGTGAAATATGTAAAGAAAGAAAATTTGTGTTATTCAAAAAACTCCACATCATTTTATATATATTTTTGGACTGTTTCAATGATGTCACATTCCTAACTCTTTTTATTATTAATGCAACACAACTTAATGATACCATGCCATATTATTTAGGGTTTTAGTTTTAATTTTCTGATGAAAACCACACAGAAGAGAAAGATATGTCTTTACTGCTTATAGTGATAAGAAGATGACAAATGAATGAGAAGATACCTGGAAACTTTAAGACTTTTAGTAAACTGCAGCTACTGAAAGAGTGCACAGGTGGAGATATGTATAAGTGTACGCTTAAACCAAATGTACCATCAGTGAAAGAGTCTAAATGCTCTGGAATATCGAGTGTCTCACTGAGAAACGGCAGGATGAGAACATCCCAATGCTTCTCAGTCTCTGAAGGAGGACGTTTATTCACAGAGAGACCTGGCAGTTGGCAATTGGTTTCACTGCAGTCAGTAAACGTCCGAATGTTTGCTGTCTAGTGTTTCTTCTCTCTGCCTTTTCTCAATATGGATTTCACTCGATATCCGGAAGCATTTATAATCGTTGTGGGGTAAAAAAATAAAAAATAAAAAATCAATGGTAGTGAAGACTAACATCCCTTTGACTGAAAATTACCACTGAAAGCCACACAATGTGGTATCATATCAGCAGTTTATTATTGTGTTGTGGTAAAAATAGCCACAGGCAGTGCCAGAAGCTCACCAAGTGCATCCATCTGACATCACACACCGCACATCTGAAATATCAGCACTCCATAGTTGAAAATAAATGTGGAATTTTTACATAATGTAAATGTTTCATTAGTTTTCTACTACACATTTCAGTATACAGTATTTTACTGTGCAGAATACAGTAAAACTGTTGTTTTCTTTTTGTGTACAGCCTTTTGGTTCCACATATTGAAAGTGCTTTGTAAATAAATTGAGTTGAGTTGAATTGAATTGACAAAAACTGATCTCCGGCTTATCTTATTCTTCGGCTTACTATTTGTGAATTAGATTAAAATATCTGGATGAATTGATCTGAAATTACTTTGAAGCGCGTGTGTTTGTTGTGAAGGACAGATCTATCGATCCTGGAAATCAGTATCAGCAATGTACCGATACGCTGGGGGCAGGGCAGCAGCTTAATGACACCATCTGAATAATATTCAAATATCGCCCATGTGAGCAAAATTGCATAAAATGGTGATGCGCAACAATGTTCCACATTTGTGTTAGTCTATTTGTACAGGCTTAACACTTTCATGTGTCAAGATCTAGTATTTAGTAGTTTACTTTTACCTTTAGAGCAGGTTTTCTATGTGACAGAAAGATTTTAAATCTCATGGTGTAAGGCAAAACTGACTATTTAAATAAATTCAGCATCAAAAAAAGCATTCGACAAGTGGCTTGCATCTCATGTGTTGCATCAAATCACCCGCAAATTAGCATGGTTGCATACGCATGACTCCCGAATATTATATACTGCAATTATTCTTTCACAATAAACAAAACAAAACCTGAGATATATATATATATATATATCTCAATGAGAATATTGGCCATGTTCAATATCATACACTCTCAAAAATTGTACTGTTGAGGGAGTGGCAAAATATGCATATCCAAAAAGTCCCCCTCAAAATGTAGCACCCCAGACACCCCAGTTTTTTTAACCTTTATTTTATAGTGTAGATGGCAACAGTTTTCAACCATTTTTTAAAATTCAGATTTTTTTTCTCTAATTTACTCACTTTCTTTTGGCTTATTCCCTGCTTTATCTGGGTTCACCACAGCAGAATGACTCTTTAATGACTCTTTACCACAGCAGAATGACTCTTTCACCCATTACTGCAATCATTTTCCACAGCGGATGCCCTTCCAGCCACAACCCAGCACTGGGAGTACAACCCTCAATGCTGGGAAACACCCACACGGTCTCCCATTCACACACTATGGTCAATTTAGTTGATCTAATTAATCTATATTTCACGTCTTTGGACTGTGGGGGAAACCAGAGCACCTGGAGGAAACCCATGTGAACATGTTCTACAAACTCCACACAGAAAGGCCTCCTGGTACAGCTGGGACTGGAACCAGCAACCTTCTTGCTCTGAGGCAACCATGCTAATCACTTAGCCAGCATGCCACCATATTTTTATTTTCCCCAACCTAATACTACTCTTGTAAGTAAATATGAGCAGTTAGTACAGACTTTCAGGATTACCTTCACTTGAAAAGACACAATGTAATCCTGTTTATATGAAGTAAGCTGCTCCTGAGCAGGTTTGAGCCTACAGTACTGTTGCTATGACAACAGCTGGATAAGTTTCGAAGAACAAAACTACACTGGATCATGTTAAATCGTCAATAATCAAACCCAGCTAACTGAGTAATACATGTATGATATATACAGGTACACAGTTTTTATGTGAAGCTCAGCATAAGCCATATTCAGATACAGAAACAGACAAACTGCACCCAAATATCCATACTTCCCTGTTATATACAGTACAGGAGAAAACAGCAGGCTATCTGTATGCAAAAAGTGCCCAGATGACCCATGGCTTCCCGCGTGATTCTTAAGTGCACGTCTAATGGACTCTTTACTGTCTCATGAGCCTGAGGCCACAGGCAAGGATTTGTACTGTAAACGGCAGAGAATGAAGCAACACATTGGCCAATTGTATAGCAGTGACAACATGATGAATGCACTGTAATACATCCAGATTGCAGACATACTACATGCATGTCTCATCAATTAATAAATTAAAGCATTCTTTTTTTTTGTTTGTTTGTTTTCTTCACTTCGTCAATTGGTGAAGTTTTTTCCTCGCCACTGTTGCCACTGGCTTGCTCGGATCGGGACTTGTGGAGCTGGGCTTCGGTGGATTTGCTCTTCAGTATTTGAACTTGCAAGTGGTGAAACTTAAACCACACTGAACTGAACTGATCTGAACTAACTCTGAAATCTGGACTTTACTAGAACATGTTAAGCTGCTTTGATACAATCTACATTGTAAAAAGCGCTATATAAATAAACTTGAATTGAATTAAATTGAAATTTTAAACTATTGTTTCAAAAACACTGATTTAATCATTAACATCAAAAAAAAAAAAGACCAAAATAACATTAAATATTAAAAAGAGCTAGTTGTGCTTTGCTTTGTTTGTATCTATTTCCTTGATGGACAAGGTATCTTGCAAAACAGTATCTGAAATGTAATTTTCTCATTGTTGACAGATTGTTGACTGAACTGTTGCGTATAATAGCAGACTCTAAATTGAAATTCAGAATATCTGCACTGCCGTGTTTACCCGTGACATCTTGTATAAATACATAGAGATTTAGATGCAGATCATAGTGCATAAGGCAGGAGAAGAGAAACAGGATATGGGTAGTTTAAGCAAAGTTGCTGTGGGGCATTTCAGAGAAACTATGTTCTCGTTGTTCAATGGCCATGACATCATATTGTCTGTCCTTTTGTCACATGACCTTTGTCCATAGGAAATGATGTAATTGTAGCCTGCAGTGAGCCGAAGGAGTCTAGAAAGGTCAAAATATAGATCATATGGGATGTTAAACATGCTAAAAACTGAACTCTATGTACTTTTTATCCAAGGAAACAGCTAGCACATCCTACACCATCATCATGTAATAAGTGACCCCGGGTGTTCACATATGACTTTCTTCCAAGACACCTACACAGTAGATAAAGCACTAGCAGTTTTAGAGGCCAATAGTTGAAATTACAATTTCCTTTTTTGCCCTTGAACTCCCTGCAGTACTTTTGTTCTATATTTCAGTTGAAATTAAATCATGTCAGTTGTTTCTGTTTGGGGGCCACAAAAAGTGACTGCTGTTGCCAAGAATATTGCTGCTACAAGAAGGACACATTAATTTGTCTCGGCACTCAGTTTTTTTATTTTTTTATTTTTAAGCTTACAGTATTGATACATGTACTGTATTTGCGTGTGTTATGTGAGTTGATTAGAGTATGATGTTTTTGACCGAGGGGAATTTTAATGTATGATTATTGTACACATGTACACACATACAAATCTGAGGAGAAACCTTTAGCACCCTGTGGCAATGCATATATTTATGCATATTTAACCGCACTGCTGCAGGCTTTTGCTGCAGGGTGTTGCTATTTGTGGTGAAAAATAAATTTTTTCCATTTTATTTATTTAGATATTTATGCTGCCTGGAATCCTCCTTTTCTGAATAGTGTTTAAAGAAGTGTGTTGCATGAGGTTTGTGTTTTTCTAAGCCTTTGTTTTGACAAAGGTTTTGTAAACACTCTACAAAATACAGTTTTGTGCTTGTTCAATTATTTTAGCTGGAGCACTCTTTGGAGCAACATTACAGCACAAGCCACTACTGAATACAATGTATGATTTGATAGTGTGTCAGAATTACTTAGCATATTAAGAGTATTTTTACATGACAGCTATTTAATAGAAAGTGAAATGTTTTTCCTTTGCATTGTTTAAAAGCTCTTAAAACAATCCACTTTCACACAAAGCTACTTTAAATAAATAAAAAAAAATCCTGTATTATGCATGCCAGCCCAGTAGGGGATTACAGTTTATAGAAACACTACAAGACTGCACACATACAATCCTGTAGTCTGCTATTGGCCCTGTTTTAAATGGGACTTTCGGTCTCGTAGTCTTAAATTTTATGTGCTCACTAAAGGTTACTGCTCATAGACATATAGAAAGCATGGTCTGCTTTCGGTCCGTTGCTTCGACAAGTCAACGCGGCCACCATCTATTACAATGTTTATAGGTACTGCCAGTCTCTGTTCAGGATTTGTTTACGTACGTGAATGTATGAAGTATCACAAGCAATGTATCAAAATCCACTGATTTCCTGAAATAAACTTTGCATTTTGGCATAATCGTAGTAGCGCAGCTCTTTGATAAGGACGAGAACTCTCCTCTATGTAGGCTAGTATTAAATGAACACAGTATTTAGCCTATTCCTCTTTCTTTTTCTACTTTGGAGACAACCAGACAACCAATCAGACAATGGATTCACAGTACCAACGAGCAAACATATTCGAGAAGAAAGTATTAGTATCATATACAGTATGTAATAGGGGTGTCAAAAGTGTCGATTTCGGTTCCAATCAATACTGAACATTTTAAAACAACTGTTTTCTTGCTAACATTTGGACAATGTTGAGCACATTCTTAAAGTCCACGTGAAGTCTAAATTTACAGTTTTTGTTTTGCTAGCACACGTTGTTATGCTTTAGGTCAGGGGTGCCCAAACTCGGTCCTGGAGGGCCAGTGTCCTGCAAAGTTTAGACCCAATCCCAATTAGACACACCTAAACTAGCTAATCAAGCTCTTTCTAGATATACTTGACACCAGGCAGGTGTGTTAAAGGAAGTTGAAGCTAAACTATGCAGGACACCGGCCCTCTAGGACTGAGTTTGGACATCCCTACTCTAGGTTAACAATTAATCCACTGAAAAAAGAGGTTTGTATTGGTAATCAGAGTCTGAACCATTTGCTTCTGCATTTGGAGTGGAGTGGCGTTCTCTTTATCCACAATATTCTTAACCATGCCCCTCCAACCGTTAGTTTGCTATGAAGGAATGATGCACAAAAAGAAAATATTCATTTTCAGCTGGAAGTACATCAACATACTAAAAATAAGTCTCAGCAACTTCAGGTTCATGTGAACTTTAAACACTGCCGATTGTCCATTCTGTTCACATGCTTGACAGATATGACTATGATTGGCTCCAAAGTTCATTGCTTCACCACAGACACTGGAGCATTTGAAAGGCGCATCCATCAGCTGATTCATCTATGTGCAGATATATGAGAGATCCGCTGATGGATAAGCTGATAGACATGGCTTACAAATGCTCAAGTGTCTGTGTACAGTATCAATGTTTGTGCTTGACGAAGGGTGGTGAAGCAATGACCACACTATTTCCAGCATGACAGTCAAGTCTGTCCTAAAATATGACTCCAGTGCACCCTCTTGGACTCTTATTAAGGGTCCCTAAGTCAGCAATTCTCAATCTTGGCCCTTGTGTCCCACCACACTGATCATTTTGTATGATTTTCTTTTCAGATTTTTGTTATAATTCAACATGAAGTGCCCTGCAAAGTGAATTCTATTCTTTGCATGATTTCAGTTTGAAGGGAGCATATATATTTAATTCAAATGGCATTTTAGTGTGATATGTGAGTTTATATTCTATCAATTTCTAGAGTTATATTATATCACACTTCACACTTCTCTAGGACGCAGTGCAGGCAATGCCATTGTGTAAATCTGTGAATGAACATTCTGAAGTGAAATAAAGGTTTAATTCCGAAGTGAAGTCCAGGTTTCTCATGCTCAGGTAGAGGCAAATGAAGGGGAAGGGACTAGGGAGCAATGCACACTTTGTAGTGGTGTATTAATAAGAACACAGTTCATGCATTGAGTTCTTCTAAGCTGGTTGTCAGTATCAGGTGTGTTTAAATAAGAGAGACAATCAAAACATGCAGATCAGTGGGGAGTAAGGACCAGGATTGAAAAACCCTGCTCTAAGGTCTACATTACTTGTTCGCATCAAAGTGCTCACTCAGGCATTCCACAACCCTGGCACATGCCTGTAAATTGAAAAGGCAAAGTTATCCTTTTTTTTTTTTTTTGTCATGACAGTTCTTGGAGAGATTTAGTATGCTTATAAATATGTATATGGCAATATTGATGTGTTTGGTCTTGGCAGCATAGATCTGCTACGCTGCTGCTGCTTTAATTATTATGGCAGAGCAAATACTGAGACTTGCTACTGCCAGAATATTCACAGACATGCAGTCTGAGAATATAACACACTGCTGCTGCAAACTTAATATACATGTAACCCCTGTAGCAGATCTAAACACGGGTGGAGCTGGGGTGGAGGATGGTCTCTGAAAAGCTCACTGCACGTTGCTAGCATAAAACACGATGTTGATGTTGTTGTAGCAGATTAGGTGTGACCTATCAGCCTGCTTGTGTATAAAGTTTCATGACAGAACGTTGTACTTTTTTAAATAATAATAATAATAAGAATAAGAATAAGAATAATTCCTTACATTTATATAGCTCTTTTCTGGACACTCAAATTGCTATACACATTTTTGGACAGGAATTTCCTCATCCACCACTAGTGTGCAGCATCCACCTGGATGACGACAGCCATATTGCGCCAGACAGCACACCACACACCACCTCATTGGTGGAGAGGAGACAGAGTGATAAAGCCAATTATAATATGGGGATGGTTAGGAGGCCATGATGGACAGAGGCCAGTGGGCAAATTTGGCCAGGATGCCGGGGTTAAACCTCTACTCTTTTTTCGGAAGACGGAAATCACTGAGCAGTATAGAGTCCCCATCAATATACTGGGGCATTAGGACCCACACAGACCGCAGGTTGAGCGCCCCCTTCTGGTCTCACAATGGTTCCATGTGAGGTTTGTCCTGTTGGAAAACCTTGCATTTTGTCTTTTTATTTATGTTCCATCCATTCATTGTTCATCTCTAAATTATTTTATCCTCCATCTAGTTCTGTCTAGACAGATATATTGAATTTCTTTGAACTTTGAAAGATTCCCCTTTTTCTCATTCCAATTCTAATTCCTGTTCAACTTTCGGGGGGTTTGCAGAACACTGAAAATGTGCAACCCAATCACACAGAGGACGAAAACTGCTAAATATAATTATACTTGACTTAATTTTAGAGTCACAAAGCCAAAGAACACAAAGAATGCTGTACACAATACATGTGCAGAGTGCGTCCTCTGCTCATCTGCACAACAGTGTTTTTGAGATTCTCCTCACACACACGGGCTCTGACTCTGAAATCCCCCCCCACACACACGCGGGCAACATAAAAGGGCACACGCGCCGTAATTGAGAAACATGAAAGAGAGGATTGTGATCTGGCTCAGGAAGAAATGGAGGATTAATTAGACATTCTTCTCTGGCTATATATAGGTGGGTCTTTTTGAGCATTGTTGGCTGGTAGAGCCGTAAGTATGAATTCTAATTAAGAGAAACTGATGAGACTGTAGCCTGCCCTAGAAACGATTCATCTGTATGAGCTCACATAGGCTAGGAAGGAGGGGGTAATGATTCCCATGGCAGCTTAGGACATCCTGCAGGAGGAGTCGCCTGGGGTGGACAAGGGAGGAGGGAGAGCAACTGAAAGGACAAGAAAAAAAGAAGACTAAACGAGAAGACTTTTATGCAAGTTAATGTTACTTTGAGGTCAGCATAAAATAAAATGGCCAGTTTCTGTTTATTTAATGCACTATTGCAGTGTTTACTATAAATTATGCATTTGTGAACATCATTATTTTTTTCAGGCCCTCATATTTTTTTACAAATGCATGAATTTCTTCTTTTCCTCGCTGAAGGAATGAATAATCCAGCAACTTGTCTGTCACTTAAAGTAAAAGTTGCCACAGAACAGTGCTTCTCAACCAGTGTTATGTAAAGTTACTTTTAAAAGTAATATATTCTAATCATAAGTCCCTTTAGGGACTACATGTGTTACTTAGCTACTGTACTTTTTAAGGAAAGCAATGTGAAAGTGATGTTATTTTTATTTATTTATTTATTTATTTATTTGAAGATTTAGATAAAGATTTAGCTTAAGATTGTAATATATTTCTTTTTTTATCCAACACTTTTCTCAACCCTCGAGATTCACTTACGTACCTGTAGAGTTAGCTTTAACTCAATCTCACCTGCTTGTAATGTCATAGTAATCCAGAAGGTATTGATTCATTTATTTGGGTCTGTTTGATTGGGGTTGGAACTAAACTATGGATAAAAGTACATCTCAAGGGCCAGAGTAGACAGTCTTTAAAAATTTTAAATAAAATTGAACAGTTCAGATGCAGAAGTCTCTAAATAGCAAAGGATCTTTCAGTGATCAATTCTTAAATTAGTATCTCTTGTTTAGTTTTTAGTTTGTAGCAATACATGTAGCCCTGCTTATTTAATGGTCAATTATTATTTTAATTATATTATAATCTAATATTTGTTTTATTATATTATAAACTTGAACATACAGTGAAATGTCTTATTTCTCTTATATTTAGATATTTTGGCTTTCAGATTGTATAGATTCTAACTGAGATGACTGCATTTGGCCTGTGTTTTTTACCAACAAAGGTAAATGTGACCTCACCATAAAGGAATAGTTCACAGCAAAGGAACATTCTGTCATCAATTACTCACCCTACAGTCATAGATGTATTTGAGTGTTTTCTTCTGTTAAACAGATGCTGGAAACCTTTAACCATTGACTTCTATAGTCTCAGTGGTTACGGGTTTTCAACATTTTTTAAAATATCTCATAATGTGTTCAACAACAACAACAACAACAAAGAAAGCCATAAAGGTTTGGAACCAACTGATAGTAAGTAAATGGTGATTTTATTTATTTATTTGGTTAAACGTATCAATTTATTTAAAGTGGTTAGTTGTTTAACACTTCTCTGGATGTTAGACTGGTCTGTTATGGCAGATATTTAGGTACTTTTCAGCTGGAAAGACTGAATCAGGTAGATGACTGGGCAAAAATAGCTGTCAAACCCACTTTAGGCTGCTCGGACCCGTTGCTGCCTTCTATTAACATGCATTT
This sequence comes from Danio choprae, assembly GCA_903798125.1. NCBI lineage: Eukaryota > Metazoa > Chordata > Actinopteri > Cypriniformes > Danionidae > Danio > Danio choprae. The sequence continues at coordinate 1,444,663 of CAIGQW010053352.1, forward strand.
AATTCAATCACAAGTGGTCTGTCAAGATGAATTACGGTTTCATCCAGTGGCCTTGAGCACAATGTGTGTCCTTCTTGATACAGGTGCAGGTCCCAGTCGGTCTTAACATGATATGTTCAGAATAGCCATTGGGATCTCTGCCAAGGACTTATCTTGTCATAAAGGTCTTTGCTGAGAATCTTTCCTTGTCGATGTCTTTGCTGACTGTGAAGGCTTGTCTTATAGACTTTTCTAGGTGCAGGTCCACTGAAATGGATTGGATCCAAGTGACTATGTTAATCATGGGAATCACTGAAGATCATTTAGATGCCATATTCAGTGATTTGTGTGTTTTTGGGAAGTTTTCCCAGTTTCGGATTCCCTAATTAATGCAGCCTAGCAGTGGGATTTGAATTTAAAACTTGTGTCTGTGTGTATGTTAAGGCGAAAAGATGGGTCTTTAATCTAGATTTAAATTGACAGAGTGTGTCTGCCTCCTGAAAAGTGCTAGAAAAAGATCTACCTCCAGGAGTGATATTGTATATACTGTAAACAAGGCCAGAGTTTGAGAATGTAACAGACATAGAAGGCTATAATGCAACAGGAGCTCATTCAAATATCGAGGAGCTGAAATGTTTAGGGCTTTATATATTATCATCAGAATTTTCTATTGTGTAAAATATTTAATAGAGAACCTGTTCAATCTTCTTGCGTTCTGTACCATAATGATCATTTGTTGCTCAGAATACTGTGAGAGAGTCTTTTCTGTCTATTTTAGCACATTGACCACATCACTATTTACTCTAAGTCAATCTGAATTAATTTGTTTTTGACTACGTCTCAAAGTCAGAACTGATCTTAAAGTGTTAGTTTACCCAAAGATGAAACTTATTTTATTAATTACTCAACCTCATGTCATGCCAGTCCCCTAAAACCTTCGTTCATCTTCAGAACATAAACATAAATTAAAACTCATTAGTATTACTGGTCATTAGTAACCAATTTTGACATTATAACCAATGTCATTGGTTAGTGTTCAATAAGTTACAATCGTCATATACTGTAACCTAAATCATAGGTTTGTGTTCAGTCAATGATAAAAATGTCATGTAAATTGTAGTCTAAGTTATAGGCTATAGGCTTGTATTCAATAATAAACATAAAAAAATAACATTTAAAAAACCTTGTTGTCAACCCTTGCTGTCTATGTAGGATGAGAGACCTCTTAAATTTAATCTAAAGTATCTTCAATTGTGTTCCAAAGATGAACGAAGGTCTCATGGGGTTTGAATGAGTAATAAATAACCAAATTGTCATTTTTGGGTGAACGAACCCTTTAATATTAGGCAAAAATGAGGACTTCAATACATTAGAGAGCAAGACAAAATTCCAGCACATTCAAACACAACATGAAACTAGTCTTTTCAGCAGTACGATGCATTTTCTTGAGTCCTGGTAGACAGCAGTAATGATAGGAAATGAGAACATCAAAGCGCATCAGTAATGCTGAGTTTAGTTTGCTTAATTACTACCGAGTGGAGAGCATGAGGAATGAGTCATTACACTGTGCAGTTTAAGAGACAATAATAACCTCTTCAGTATTCACCGTGATTACCCAAACTCTCCCGATGAGAGTGATCCCGATTCTCCCTCTGTTCAAAACGGTGGCGTTTGTCCCGCTGTCTCAGCCTCTTCAGTTTTATATCACACAGATTGAATGCTTCTCCACACCTCCACTATAGACACACTCACACACATACACTAGCAAATGCAATCAAGCTCCATCCAATCATTACTCTGCGTTTCTCCCATTGGACCGGTCCTCCAGTGGCCTGTTACAGGACTTTGTGATCATGTGTATGTGTGCTCATGCAAGAGCGAGAGCGAGAGTTGCAGGCCCGTCCCAAAGGGAGCAGGTTCAGAGTGGGGTATGAGCGTGATGAATTGGTCTGCTGCTGGATGGTAGGCGAGAGCAGTTCATCTTCTTCATCTGACCTTGAGCTTATGAGCAGTAATAAAGCATCGCCCAAGCACTCCGAGAACCGCTCCGCTCAATAGCACAGACGCTTGCGGTTATCATTTCCCTTTAATTCCCTCCATTATGATTGCAGAGGAAATCAATTAAAGCACCTCTGCAGTCGTTTTCCAAGTTTACAGTACAATTTCTTAGAATTTTGCATGTTTTTTTTTCTTTGCAACCGATGCCCCTGAGTGTACGTAAAACGTCTCCAATTTTGTTCACCGTAATTTGCCGCTGCAGAGGCTAAAGGTTGAACTCAGTATTGAATTTATTGTGCTTGCTTTAAGTAACAGGCCCTGGTTTATTCATTATTATCTTTATGATGCAGGGAACATAAAATGCTCTTCTAATCCGTTTGTACAACTTTTTGCAGAACCGCACCATTGATTAGCATTAGCGCCTCTCGAACAAGCCAGCAAACTCACTTAAGCTTAATTTAGATGTGCTGTTTTAGCTGGTGAGCCTTGTAAACAAACACCTATAACCATGGTTTATGGTTAGAAAATCATTTACATTTGCTCATTTAGCAGATGCTTTTATCCAAATTTTGTATGTTTTTTTATTTTGCATTTTATTATTATTATTATTATTATTATTATTTCATTTACATTTATTTCTCCTCCGACCATACAGAGAGGAGAGAGTGTGTCCTATAGGTGGTTTGCCGAGCACTCACCTGTGTGGAGCTCACTCAGAATTACACAATGTTTTCCAAGAAGAATGGGGTGCTTATAAATAAGTGTCTGGTGCATATGGAGAGGAAAAGAGAGTGTCAACTACAAGTGGTTTGTCAAGCCCACTCACCTGTTTAGAGCACACTCAAAATTGCACAATGTTTTCCAATAAGAATGGGGTGCTTATAAAAAGGTGTCTGGTGCATATGGAGAGGAAAAGATTGTGTCACTTACAGGTGGTTTGTCAAGCCCACTCACTTGCGTGGAGCACACTCAGAATTGCATGAATTGTTGTGGGGTAATTAAATGATGAATTGTATTTATGAAACAAATAAGTCTTCAGGTGGTTCTTGAAAATGGTCTATGTATATGCATACAGAAGATAGCGACAGAGACCGCATAATAAGTCCGTAGGGGAGAAAAACTCAGTGTAAATTTTAAACCACAGCTGATCAAATCATTATAAAACAGGTAAGTAACATTCTAAGTCGATCTCTCTCTTTTGTATTTTGTAGTGCTGTATTCATTCATTCATTCTCTTTTCAGCTTCGTCCCTTAATTAATCTGGGGTCGCCACAGCGGAATGAACCGCCAACTTATCCAGCATATGTTTTACGCAGCACCCATTAACACACAACACCCAATTCACCTATACCACATGTCTTTGGACTTGTGGGGGAAACCGGAGGAAACCCATGCAAACACGGGGAGAACATGCAAACTCCAAACAGAAACGCCAACTGACCCAGCCAGGGCTCGAACCTTCTTGCTGTGAGGCGATTGTGCTACCCACTGCGCCACCGTGCTGCGTGCTGTATTTATACCATAGTAATCTGTTAGTGTTTGCTTTGCTTTGGCTTTTTCTGGGTTAATTATTGGGATATCCCAATTGCAACAGTAATACTGGGAAATCTCTGTAGACTGAGATGGCATTTTGTGCCTGTTACGTCCTTTTTTGATGTTAATTAAAAAATAAGGGTATTTAACATAACATACAGTAGTTTAGTGGGTGAGTAACAAATGGAGGGAGAAAGAAACAACTGAAAAACCAAATAATCACTGCAATTATTTATTGTCCATGGTTCCAGTGAAAATATTGTACAGTGAAAGAAATATTTACAATAAATGAATGAAGAAATTACCTGCTGAAGAGGAGGTAGTTAGAGGTGCTTAAATCAAAGAAATAAATATAACAAAACACACTAACTGTATTAAACAACTAAACTAAATATCAAAGAAAAACATGAAAAGAAACATCTTCAACGTACCCAAACGTCTTAACTAAACTACTCTAATTAAATAACAAAACATACACAAAACAGCACACTCTCCTGAACCTAATGAACTAATACAAAAAGTGATACTGAGTGTAGGATATGTATATCGCGCGACCTGCTCACTTCTACACCCTCTCCGAGGTATTTACTCTAACATGTATCAGTTAAATGGACGAGTTCACAAGCAAACACATTACAATTTGTGATATCATAATACTTTAGACAAGAGCGTTAAATCACAAAACAAACAAAAACACGTTCTCTCAGACTAGTCCTCGCAAGAGAGACTGTCCTCACAGAGACCCAAGAAAAAGTGCGAGCGAAAGCGCGAGAGAGAAAGAATGAGAGATATAGAGAGAGATCGAGAGAGAGAGAGAGATCGCCATTGCAGTTTGGGCTCAGCTTTTAAACGCTACGCCGAACAGCGATTGGTGGCGCGATCCCAGCGTCAGCAGCCAACGTCATCAGTACGACATGCGGATCACCCAATGCCGTTCGTACCTGTAACACACGCATAGAACGACACACCCACATACAAACAAACGCACACACATACCCAAAGTACGTTCTACAAGGGAACGTAACAGTGCCGTTCAGCCTTATAATCTTAAAATGTGAGCAAAATCACCTGTTTTGTTATCACTTTAGATATTACGCTAGAGAATCATTCAAATGACGTTGGTGAATGAGCAACAGTTTCTGCTGTTCTGACCGTCAGCTGCAGATTGAATGAATGAATGGCGGAGGAAAGTTAGTCTTACAAAAGGTTTTTGAGACTCCGTGTTTGATTTTCTTTTTTATATACACGATTATGCCGTCGAACTGTTGTATAAACGCAATATCCCACTCGTAGCAGTGCACTCTGCCCATTCAGAGCAGAAAAGGCTCTCTTTTTGTTCGTTTAAACTTTTACATTACATTCATGCTAAATAGATTTAAATGCCACTCAATGTTAGCACGCTGAAAAATACCAACATCACACTGAAATACTAAAGTGTTCAGTCTGTGAAAGCTAATTAAAAGTGATAAATCAAACCCAGCACTGATTTGCTCATTCCGTGACCCATTATTACCAAATGCGCCTTATCACTGTCATTAAGCTACATTGAAACAAAATAGAAAGACTTAAGAAATACTTTTTTTCCTACTATACAGAGTCTGTTAAAGGTCTATTGTTTCTCCATATGGAGTTGTTCATTTATGTAGACTTTCTGCTTCATCTGTTTTCCTCAATCAGAGTCATTGAACTCTTTTAAATGATATCCGTCAGATTAAGTGGTCGTGCATAACAGCACAGTGTTTGTTTGCGTTCAGTTGTGTTTGTGCGTCTGTATGAGCACCTGTTCACAATGACACAGTTTCTGAAACATAACTGAAGCCGAGCGTCTCTACAGGGAGCCATGCTGTGGCCCCGTTCAGCAAACGGCCTGTCAAATCCAGCCATGTAACACCTCAGATTAACTAGCCCTCCTTTCGTTTTTTTTGTTGTCTTTGTAGATTCTGTGAAGTGGAACGCTCCAGAATAAAACTGCTAGCGAGGCATCCTCTGTGCTTCGGCCTGAATGTTCGCAAAGAGAAACGACTGAGGAGAGACGTCTCAAACATGTGTATTTTAGGCTTCTTGTTATTATGCCCCCGTATCTCCCACGAGCTTCTGGTTGTGGCGCAGGAATAGATTAAAGTAATAAAAAACAACTCGGGGAAAAAATAACGAAGTCATGCTGGAAGCGTCACAATATGTGCGCTTGTGTATGAGATTACAGATTGTATGAAACAAAAATATTGAAGATTTAGTGGAATTTACTGGCAAATACAGTGTTCACAAACAGTATGGGAAATTAGTGTGCACAGAATATTTTATAAAATGCTGCAGTATATGCATGGACCATATGGTTATATACTGATATTGTTTTTAATAATCAGTACTTTATTCCTCAGGACTGTGTTTGCTCTGTGCATATCTGATCTAGTCTAATTAAGGGCCATATTAAGAGTTCAATACATTGTTTTTTTCTTGTTTCATTGTTTTCTTGTATTGTTTTCTTTTCTTTTTCTTTTTCTTTCTTAATGTAAATATTAAAATGTATATAAAAAGTTATTCACTACATTTTTAAATGCAGTAGCTTCATTCACACACTCAAATAATAAAAAAATTCTAATAATTTCTTAATGCATTTTTGACATTGATAATAAATATGAAAAAGAGAGAGCACTAATGAATTTATTAATATTCTGAAATGTATACACACATTTTACATTTATTAGATTGACTATGTATAGTAAACATGAAGATTTTTTTCTTATTTTGCTGAAATATCTTTTTCTTTCATTTAGCACTGCCCTTTGGAAATAACAGAAAATACTTGGATTCATCCCAAAACACAAACTAAGTAATTTACCTTGATCTTCTGATTCTAAAACCCCAGTGAGGGTTTAAACCTTTTTAGCAGTGTTTAAGTCCCTCAATCACCGTCAGTGTGAAAAGATGGATCTCACAATCATACAGCAGTTCAAATCTGCAGAAGATTCTGGAAAACTGAAGAATCTGCAGGAGATTAAAAACAGCAGTCAGTTTAACTGTTCAGAACAAACAAGAGACTCATAAACAACCATCACAAAACAGAAAAAGCACTCGTAGATCATCAGGAAACCACACACAGTATTGAAAACCAAGGGTATGTAAACTTTTGCAGGGGGTTATTTTGTGAACCATATAAAAACATATTTTATGTAAAATATTTTACTCAGGACAGTACTAAATAAAAAAAATAACATTCATTTTGTATGATCCCTCTTATTTTGCTCAAATTATTCACATTTTAACAAATTCCTCAAGGGGTATGTAAACTTTTGAGCACAACTGTGTGTATATTTTTTATATATATATATTTTTGTACATTTCTGATAACATTTCTTTAAGATATCAAGTATTGGTCAGAATAAGAAATGTTTTTATTTGTTGTGATTGAAAATCACACTGTGGCTCAGTGGTTAGCACTGTCACCTCACAGCAAGAAGGTCGCTGGTTCAAGTCCCAGCTGGGTCAGTTGGCATTTCTGTGTGGAGTTTGTATATTCTCCCTCTGTTTGCTTGGGTTTCCTCCGTGTGCTCCGGTTTCCCTTCACAGTGCAAAGACATGCGGTATAGGTGAATTGAATAAACTAAATTGCCCATAGTTTATGTGTGTGTGGATGTTTCCAGTACTGGGTTGCTATGTATCTGCTGTGTAAAACATATGCTGGATAAGTTGGTGGTTCATTCCGCTGTGGCAACCCCTGATGAATAAAGGGACTAAGCCATAGAAAATGAATGGATGAACGAAAAACAGGGTTATTCTACGTATTTTATAATTATTCTATTGATTTCTTAATATGTTAATATTAATATTTCAATGTTTTAAAGTGGAACTTAAAACATTGATATTGTCTAAAGTTGTCTAAAATTGTCTAAAGTTGTCTAAAAAATTATATTAACACTTAGAAATAACTGAGAATTTTCAAGTACTCTCTTTATTTTTCTTGTAATTTAGTGTATATGTTTTATTTTTGTAATTCATTGAAATAATATCAAAATGTAAGCACACAAAATATTTAATCATTATATTATTTGCTTAATTGAACCCCCTGGTTAATGCTCGGGAACAGATTTAGTTACTAAAAACAATGAATGCAGAAAGCATCAATGCTTGTGTGTGTTGTGTGTGTTGTGTGTGTGCGTGTGTGCGTGTGCGTGTCTGTCTAGGTGAGACCTTGACAGAGCGGAGAGCAGACAGGCAAACACACATCACGTCCAAGACTGATACAAGACTGCCAAAGGTTTAGCAACAGTGCCCAGAGACACACACATGCATATCTAAACACACACACACACACACACACACACACACTCACAGGGACAGGCAAAATGTCAGCCGTGCTCTCGGGAGAAGGTGACATGAGACAGAGTGTCACAGTATCTACAGATGTCGTCACACCATTTCTCGGTTTGTGACTGTAAATGTGTGTGTGAGTGATTTTTGCATCTCAGTGTGCCTCACGCTGGCCTTTTTGTGTCAATGTATGTGTGTTTCTGTGCATTTTAATGTGTGCTTGAGTGATTTGTGCATCTGTGCGTGTGTCACGGTGGGCTGTCTTTGGGATTACGCTTGTAAATGTGAATGTTTTTGTGTGTGTGTGTGTGTGTGTGTGTGCGTGCGTGCGTGCGTGCGTGCGTGCGTGCGTGCGTGCGTGCGTGCGTGCGCGTGCGTGTGCGTGTGCGTGCGTGCGCGTGTGTGTGTGCTGTATTCTTAGTGTGGTTTATAAGGTTATTTCAGCAGCTTAAATGACGACTCCAGGTCACTAGCTGCAGACTAGAAGATGTTAGAAGGTCTAGTTTGAGAGAACGTTTGAATATTGATGTGAGGTGAGAGAGAGAAAGGTGTTGAAGAGAGCAATTTCCCCGAGAAATTTTCCATGTCTTCATAAATGGGTTTTTCACAAGTTAAATTGCTAACTGGAGTCATGTTCTGGAGTTATCTTCTTTGCTGTTTCACACTGTTCATGCTTTACTCTGGTTAGCCATTTTTAAATGGTATGTTTTTGTGATTTTGCACTGTACATACTTTGTTAATATGTTTGGATATTCACAAGATTGATAGCATTGGAAAAGTTGAGAATATCTTCTGAAATATCTTAACACCTATAATTTCTCATGCGGTTTTTTTGTATTTCAGCAGGCTGAAAACAAACACAGCAGTTGAGCATTTATGCATAGTTCAAAATGCATGAATATTTAAATGTAGCTGAATGTTTCACACTTGGTACATGTGCCATAAAGCCTGGTTTCAAAATGAAAGATGTAGCAGATGCTTTTGTTTCCTGAATTTGACTTGAGTTTGAAATGAGGCATCAAACAGGTGGGGAAATTAAGAGTTGAGTTTGTACATGTTTAAACTATTTTACATTTGCTGTCAAGACTGAATTTATATTTTGGCTTGACAAACATTGTTTGAAGGTTTTCAAAAAAAAAACTCTTTGACATTTCAAGGCTTACTAAAAAGATACTCATCCTTCACTTGTTCCAAAACAGGTTGATTTTCTTTCTTCTGTTGAACGCAAAATAAGATGTTTTGAAGAAATCTGGAAACTTGTAAATATTGACTGTCATAGTATTTGTTTTATGGAGGTCAATGGTGAACTTTCTTCAACATTTCTTCTTGTGTTCAGCAGAATAAAGAAACTCATAAAGGTTTGGACTCAATTGAGACTTCTTTTGAGAACTCTTTTGAAAAGGTGGATTGTTTTTACAACCCTCAGGAGTCATTCTACAATGCCTCTAGTGTTAAAAGACTAGTTGGCCACTTTTTAATCTATTTTATTTTTAATCTATTCCCATTCATTTAATCAGATTAGACCATTAGCATTAGCAATGACCGAAGAGTTTTGATATTTTTCCTATTTGAAGCTTTACTGTTCTGTAGTTACATTGTGTACTAAGACCCAAAGGAAAATGGCTGCAGCAGGCTCGATGATATTGCGAATAACGGTTAACTTCCGCCAATATAACCAACGTGACCACCTACTTGTACAGGGAGCAACCATGGAACAGAAATTCAAAACATATTTAATTTGGTGCAGATCCTGAACCATATCTTTTTGAACCGGAATACATGGAAGTTAGCTGATATTCAGGCACTGCATAAAATTATTGCACCTGCTGTAGCCATGGTAAAAAAGTTCCATTATTATACCTAATTGAGGGTATAGTTCCTAGCTATATCAGCCTAGAAAAAAAACAACTTTTTATTTTTCCGTCAGTCTTAGTACATGGTGTGACTACAGAAGAGTCAAGCTTTAAATAGGAACATTGTCGAGACCCTTTGGTCATTTTTGAGTGAGATGCTAATGGTCTAATCTGATTCAGTGATCTATGCTAAGCTAAGCTATAAGTGCATGAATGAAAAATACTTAATTATTAAAATAATTATGGATCGATTGATGGAAAAAATAGACAAATGGATATAAGAAAGAAAGAAAGAATGACAATGAAAGAGATTTGTAGTCCTACATTGTAAAATAAAAAAAACAGTAAATTGACAGTTTTCTGTATTTTGTGATTCATGTTTTTTTGTTTTGTTTACTTATTTAGGCTTTTGAATTGCATTATGGGACCTTTATCTTTCCTCCAAAAGCTTATGATATTGAAAAGTTTGAACAATTTACTTTTACTGACATTTTTAATAGTTTGAAGTGAAATATTGTCTGGCTTGGTGTTGAAAATTACGATGCAAAAACCTGGTAATACGCTGCCAGTACATTTTCTGTTATTTTACAAACTTAGTTCTCTATATATTATTACTTAAACAATATCTTTTCTCAAACTGCTCAAATGTCAATAAAGGTCACTCTGTTAAAAGCAACCCTGGCTCATTGCGTACCCACGTACCCAGGTCTACATTTCTGGGGACAGCAAAATATGTAACTGGAGGTACGTCTGCTCGCAGTATTTGTTTTTTGCAAATTCACCAGAAGCCGCTGTGCACTCTGTTTGATGATCTCAAATTTCTCCTATATCGTGCGTCCTCTTTTCACGTAAATCCACCAGAGGGAGCAATATAATCTTCAACCTACCAGGCCAGCTTGCTGTCGACTGACTGACTGAACGACCCACCCACCTCCTTCCCTAAACCCAACCGATAGTGTTTTCAAAAGTGATCTAGAAAAAGAAAAGTTGTCACAGTCGCATGATGTCACCTCGCTTACTTTGTTTCTCTGTTTTATTTTTTTGCTTTTGTTTTTACCTGGTTTCTGGAAACATTCTTCACCGGACTCAAACCCCATCGTCGCGGTCAACTCCGCTCCACGTTCCAAGTCTGCCAACGTACACGGCACTCTACTGGGTAAACTGGTAACACCAGAAATGTCATTCACACGGAGGCAAGCGGTCAGCAGTAGCACGAAAAGGAACAGAAGCCGTCAGCTGTGTCATACCACCCTGTAGCATTCGTTTTAAAGATAGAATGCAGCCAGACGTATATAAATTCGCTATAAATTCACGTTCTCCAGAAATGTAGACATTGGTACACGTATCCACAATGAGTCTGTGTTGCAAAAAACTGTAGAATTTTCAACATCAAAGTGAACAGACCAGAGATAAAACTCCCATGATGCAATTCACAAACTATAAATAATGAGAAAACACTTGTGAATCACAAAACCTGTTAATTAACAGATTTTTTTTTACAGCGTACTGTACGTATCTGGGATGACAAGCAGATACAAAGAGACGTGCATTATTGTGCTCAACCAATTGAAGAGAATCTTGCTGGATATGTTTGTTAGATTCAAAGTATTTCGTTTGTGGCAAGTAACTTCTGTAATATTACTGCAGACGCCGACATCTGAATCACCAGCTGGAGAATCAAAGTTATGCAAAATGGCATATCTTTCTATACTTCTAAAAAGAGGGCACAATGGAAATCAGGCATCCGTCTCTTCCTGCTTTAGCTACATCATCAATACTGATACAGTCTCGGCTTTAAAGCACTCCATCAAGTGCCTTGCGGTGCACTTTGCCTCTGAGCAAAAGCACTCCGTCTCATTCCTGTACTGAGTTAATGTAATGTATTCTAGCCGTAGAGTAGGTTTAATTTAATTTATTCAGAGTGATCCCAGCAGATGAGGGTTAGCTGGTGTTTTACAGCGAAGAGAAAGGCATGGGAGAAGCATGAGAGCGGAGTGTGAAGGTGTAAAAGATTTCAGCTGATGTCACCAAACATTGCTATGGGCTGAATGTTGGTTAAAGGAGTGAGAAGATATGAAAGTGTTTGGTTTTTTTAACTCATATTTTTGTTCAGTCTTTCATTAAATCTCTCTCTCACTGATTTATTTTTCCAGAGAGCAAGTGTAAGACCAAAAATTGACAAAGAGGGCTTTTCATTTTCATCTTGGGTTTTTGTAAATGGTTCACGTTACTATTTTTAAATAAATAAATTCACGTTACTATTTTTTCATTCTGTTAAGATAAATAAGTCTATTCTTTTTGTGTTAAGGGATTGAACAAAAAGGAAATTTTTTAAAAATAGAATTGATACATCTTGAAGGAAATGCTTAGAAGTAAAAGTTGAAATAATGCCAGTATGGGAAGTTCAGTGCCGATGGTGTTGCTACAGTAAATGCTTTGTGTTCTTTTTGTAAAAGAGACATTTTAATGTTGTTTTCTTAGATGTGAACCATTGTTTTCATTATTCAGTTTGCTGAATGAGTTGTTTGGAGAACATTTCTCCAAACTAATGTTCAGTTATCCCAACAAATAACTGAACATTTTACAAAGATTATAATCTTGTCTTGTGTATTTATGTGGATTAGTTTGGAGAAATGTCGTATGATGTTTGTTTTATTTTTGGAGTGAAAATTTAAAAAAAAATAAAATAGGAAGAATGTTTGGAAAATGTTCAGTTATTTGTTGGGACAAGCTAAAAAAATAATTTATGCAGCGACAAAAATAAAAATGGGAACAAAACGATGATCTTGATATACTATTGTTTTTAAAATGCACAATAAGAGCAAGAATACACATAGAATTTAGTTATTACAGATTGATGGAGAATGTTGAAAGTTAAAGATGGGTTAAGATGGAAAAATATGTACTGCCTCTCGGGCAGGATGCTCAGGCATTCTGTCTGAATGGGGAAACATCAAATTCTTCCAAACTGTTAGCCAAGCTTACGATTACATTACATATTTGGAATCACCAAGAAATTTATGTCCGTTCTACACATTTTCATCCTCTGGATAATGATCGTCTGATCGCGCTGCTCTTCTGTATGCTGTTCTGTAATTTACAACTTGGTCTTGATGGCGAATCTCCTCCAGAAATAAACAGTGACTCTTTGTTTACAAGTTTGTGGGCGTTTGAGTAGTTGCTGCTGTCATGTGATGTGCGTTTGGCAGGACGGACTGTACCTTGTGTGCGTTTCATGCAGATTACAAACACAGAACACTTTTGTTTTCAAGTGTAGTGGGCTCATTTAAAAGCACAGATCTCAAGCTTTATGTGGATATATTTCTTATGTCTGTGAAGCAAGTATTCGCTGAGATCCCAGTGTGTTTGTTGACCACAACTAAACTGTCGTAAAAGCACACGTCTGGTCTGAGCTTCTCCCCCATAGAATTATCTGTCTATATCGATCGATGATTGGCTCCTGTACTAGTGGGCGGGGCTTCATTCACCATATTGACTGTTACACTTTTCCCCATTCAAAACTATACGAGTGACATGTCTTGTGTATTCTATAAGCTGTGATAAGCTGTGTCATTTCAGAGGCTGCATCCTATGAAGGATGCATTCGAAGTGCGCTGCGTCATCGCGGTGCAACAAAGGCTGTCTCATTTCAAAAAAATTAGAAGGCTCCTTCA
>CAIGQW010053352.1:1463007-1465153 GCA_903798125.1 Danio choprae
GTCAATTGGGCAAAAACAGCCACCAACAGTAAATTTGAGAGAACAAATGAAAATCAATCAAAAACAATGCATCAAAGGTAATGCTGTTTCACATGTACAAGACTGTAAAAGGGTAAACAAATACAGTCTACAATTACTTTTTATATTGAAAATAAGTTGTTTTGTGTGTTTCTTTTTCACCAAATCAGTGACATCATTTATGAACTTGGCAATTAAAGAGTTAAAATCCTGTCATTTTCTAAGCAATTTAGTAGTTCTGATCAGGACTGAGGTTGATTAACAGATTTAAGCAAAAATATTTATCTGATGCATTTTTACAGCAGTTTCATTTAGTGGATGTATTCATCCCGAACATAACAAAGGAGTAGTAAAATTGCCAAGAGTGTATTGTTACGTTTTTTATTTTAATTTTTTATTCAAAGCAAAATATGTGTTAAATAAGATTTGTCACCAAGAATCATTCTGCTAGCTGAAACACAGAAAAAGTTATGGCTAAATTAAGACTCAAAATCACCCCAGAGGGGATTAAAGTACCCGTTTTTAGATTATTTGAAAGATTTAGGTTGATGAAGGTGCAACTAATAATGAAAACATTCTAGCAAACCGTAATTCTGTCATCTTTTTACCCGTACTTGTTTTGTTCCAAACTATTTCAAAGCAACAGAAATGGTTTTGATCGCCTTTTGATATATAAAAAGAATTTACTCTTAAGCTTTTAAGCGAGGAAAAAAACAACATCCAAAAAATGACACAAAGCACAATAAAAGTTTCATAAAATAGTCCACAACATGACTCATACTCTTCTAAAGCCAAACAAAGTATTTGTGTGAAAAACAGACTCACTGATAATCTTTCCCTGCTGTTGTGAAACTGGCCTTGTTAAGAAAGATCAATTGATTTATTTATAAGTTCTGAAAACAAAAGTACATCAGTCAGACATAAAATCTCACGAGTGAGAAACCTTTTTGAAATATTATTTATATTTTAATTTAATGTTGAAAAAAATATAAATATTATTGATTATTAATGTTGGTGTTTTCAAAATTCAGCCTGTTTATCACATAATTATTACAACATTTATTATTACAACATAATTAATTTTCTTCACACTATATGTACCGTGCACTTATTTGCAATTATTCAATCAAAACCGAGTAAAATGGAGAATTGTAAAATAATAATTTGATAGTTAAAACATACAATAATATTAATTGGATTTGAATAATAAATTGATGTTGAGAAATCATTATGTTTGGCAGTTATCTAATATATAGTTATTATTAATAATAATAAAGCATCATAATTTGTAAAAATAATATAATTCTCCCCCCCCCCTCCTGTTTACTCCCCCTCATTGGAACACTTCAATAGGTGTGGGAAATTAAAAACTCAAAAGTTAATACCCACTGTCTAACAGTTTTGCATATTCACATGCAATTTGCATATTGTATTTTTTCATGCCTACCAGTGTAAGCATAAACATAGAGTATGTTTGACAGTCTGCCTTCTTGATAGATAGAAAGTGCTTGATATAGGTTAGAAATGCATACATTCAAATAGGCGTGCAGAGCAAACAGGCAGAAATGTAGAAGCGAGTATTGATCTTCTGTGTAGGTGGAGTTTAGCTACACTTTTACATAATAAAGTTCATAATAAAAGCTCATTCCACAACCTCATATTTTGGCAGATTGACTTCAGTACATACTGTTTTAGACTAACAAAAAAGTTGAGATTTCTGAAACTTACAGTATTTATTTTGAATTTTTTTATTTAATAATAGTATCTAGTAATATATCGATAGACAATTAGAATTTTTAATTCTCGTTCATGACTCCATTAAAGGACAGCCAACTCATTAGGCAACAGCAGGGGTTTTAGCAGGGGTTTAGTTGCAACCCTGCTTCAACACATCTTAGGCCATGTCCACATGTACACAAGTATTTTTATAAGTGGATTTTTCCCTGCCTTCATTCATTCATTCATTTATCTTTGGCTTAGTCCCTTATTTATCAGGGGTCGCAACAGCGGAATGAACTGCCAACTATTTCGGCATATGTTCTATGCAGCGGATGCTCTTTCAGCCGGAACCCAGTACTGGGAAACACCCATACACTATCTTATTCAAACACACACACACACACACACA
>CAIGQW010053352.1:1488882-1519959 GCA_903798125.1 Danio choprae
GTGTGTGTGTGTGTGTGTGCGCGCGTGCGTGTGTGTGTGTGTGTGTGTGTGTGTGTGTGTGTGTGTGTGTGTGAGAGAGAGAGTTCATAGAGATGCACAGAGCGGCACTCCTTAAATTTGTTTGTTGCAATAATTATCTCTTTCCTCATTCTGTGAGCATTTAATGGGTTTCCAACCCTTCCGGATGTCTTGTCTGATATCAATGTGATGGCAGGGGTCTGTGGCATGAATTTGAATTCAAATATTCTAATTCAAATATTCTATTTCACAGTTAAATGTTTGTTTATATCTCATGGCTGCATTTAATGTGCCATAATGTGGCTTGTAAAATGTTTTTATTTTTCTGCTCTACAGTCTCAAGTGACCAATAATAATAGTGTGCAAGATAAATGTTTTTAGAAGATAAATGTTTATTGCAACAAAGGAATTTTGTGAATATGTTTTTAACTGCTTTCATATGAAAAACAAATGTGCAAAGCTAAATCATACATTGAAGCATGCGCATCATTTGGGCACAATGAGACTTGTGATTCAATTAGGGAGTCAACTTGGACACTGATTTATTGATTCACTGACTGGATGAATCTTTTTTGAAGCGCAAACTTAACTGGTTTAAAGCAGCTTTAGGAGTCATTAAAAAGAGCAAGTTCAGAAGAGTTCTTTAAAATTTGGACAAGCCAGTTCACACTGTGTTCATTCGTTGGATTATTATTTTTTTTCTGTGCTTTGCAGCTTGATGCAAATTAAATTAATAAAATAAAACAGAAATGTTGAGACTGTTTGTAATTAACTTTGTGACGCACTTTGCGCGAATATTTAATGATAGATTTTTCTTCAAACTAAACATTTAATGCTTCACTATGTCGTGTATAAACATTAATATACCATTTAAATAATACATTATTTATTGGTGCGTGGCAGTGCATTAAAATGGAGGAAGATGAAGGACAAATGCCAACACAGGCTCATTTTGAATACATAGCCTCATATACATTTCTGGAGAGAGCGAATTATGTAGCCAGAGGTACGAATGGCTGCATTTTGTCTTTAAAATGAATGGTACGGGACTGTCCATTTTTTATTGAGTTACCCGCTGTACCTCAATAAACTCCCTACTGTAAGGGTTTCAGGGCAAGCACGATGGATACAACTCGAGCCACTTGAACTTTTATTGCGTACACATACACAATGTTCATCCACAAACTAAGCAGCCTGAGTACTAACGCTACACTAGTCTATCAAAACTTTGATGTTCTTCCTCGTTTAATTAAACAGTTGCTAGGTTATAGACCAGCAAGGATACCAGCCCCGAACAATAACAGACTGAGAGAAAAGGAAAAACAAACGACTTGTGCGTCTTGACGCATACACGGACACAATCTATTGACTAGGAATGGTAATACACATATCTGTAATCTAGTAGAATTATGACATATAAGAAATACAACATAAACGAGCCTGCATTTAAAATAGCATGGTAAATATACACACTTATTTTTTTCAAATACCCCGCAACTAAATAACATCTGTCACTTATAATATACATATGCAAACAATAGTGACACATACTGGAAAGTCCTACAGGAATGGTATGACACCGCCGATGGCTTCTGTTTCTTTTCGGCCTACCAGCTGACCGCTTACCTCTGTGTGGATGGCTTTTTTGCTGTTACCAGTTTGCCCAATGGCTTGACACGTATGACGATTTAGCAAAGAATGGTTTCAGAAAGCAGGTAAAACAAAAACAAAAGGCAAAAAATCAATTAAACAAGTGAATAACAGGGTGAGAACGGTAAGATCTGAAAACGAGGTAAAAATCAGGCAGCCACAAGGGCTTTGGGTTTAGGGAAGGCGGTGGGCAGTGGATTGGTCAGTCAGTCGGTCAGTCAGTCGACAGCAGGCTCTTTACGTGGATTTACGTGAGAAGACCAGGCATGAACGGCACTCGCAAGAGAAATTTGAGATCTGAAAACCCACACAGCAGCCTCTGGCGGATTCGCAAAAAGAAAAACTGCAAAAAAAGTAGCTCCTGGGACGTATTTCGCTCTGTCCAGAAATGTATACCGAGGTACGTATCTATAATGAGCCTGGGTTGACAAATGCACTATGTACTGTATACATATAAAAATTAGAAGAGAAAGCTTAATTCTCTTGAGCATCCCTTGTAATTATATCACATTAGAGAGCAAGGGGGCCCCATGGGTGGTTCGGCAGAACAATACGTATAGGTAGGATCAGCCCCCTGTATAGATGTTACTGCCACCTTTCATGGAAAGATAAAACATGCTGGAGAAATACAGAAAAATGCTTAAACAGGCTGATAATGCTAAAATACAGAAGAATGCCAGGAAAAAAGGGAGGGTTGACAGGTAGGCTAATTTATCATATGAATTGGGGTTGTTTTGTCATTTATACCTTCTTTTTATGGACTTGTGTTTGTTTGTTGCTCCCAAACCTGCACGATTTAGCATATTTAGAAGATCTGAAGTTGTGCACATTTTTTGCCTATTTATGGGCCTGGGTAAACACATTTTTAATATTTTAAGACAGATGGGACTTCTACAGTGTATAGCATTGGCAAATGTGGACTGGAATATAATTGGCTGGTAACGCTGCAAGCAGACTTTCACATTATGTCCCATACATCAATAGCTGCAGTTTCACTGAGCTGTCTTTTCATCTGACACACACAGAGACATGCACACACACATATATGTGGACGGCATTGTTATATACCTCTCTTGTTTGAGTCTCTCTTTGGTTTTCTTGTCTTCGGGCAGGTGGGCAGGTTGTGAGTCACCTGGGGATTCCTGACTCTGCTTTTCCTATTGTTTCTCTGTCCTCTCCGGTGAGAACTCTCTGTTCAGTCATTCCTTTATATCCATGATGGAGAAGACTAGACAGGGAAAGAGAGACACTAGGGGGAGGAGGAAAGCAACATAAAGGGGATGGGCGGGGGATGTGGGGGGGTCATTCACCTGTTTATTAACTAATTTATTTGTACTATAGACTATTGGTTAGTCTATTGGTTAGACTATTGGTTTAGTTATATAGTAACATAACCAAAATGCTTACATTTTTTAGTAAATATATGACTGATTGAACTCTGATAAATAAGGGACTAAGCCAAAGGAAATGAATGAACTGGTATGTTGAATTGGAGAATTTTAAGATATATTATAATAAGAATATTAAGATAATAAGATATTAATTGTTTCATTTTAAAGAAAGTTGCGTTCAAACTAAACAAATCATGCCACTTTTTTTGAAGTTAGCCTCAATTTACAAGTCCCCTGGAGTTAACAGTTCAGATTTACCAGTTTTTTAATAAATCAGATGATCTCAGAGTCTCGCTAGGAGCACTTTTAGCTTAGCTTAGATCTTTGAATTGGATTAGACCATGAGCATCTCACTCAAAAATGACCAAAGAGTTTCCATAATTTTCCTATTTAAGTTTGGATTTTAAATTCATTCTGTACTAAGACCAATGGAAAATGAAAAGTTGCTAGTTTCTAATTCGATATTGCTAAGAACAATACTCTCATTCCAGCGTAATAATCAAGGAGCTTTGCTGCTGTACCATGATATTACACAGCGTCTGAAAATCTGAAAAAGATGCTAATGGTCTATGCTAAGCTAAAATGCTTCCGCCAGACTGAAAGATCGGCTGAATGGATTCATAATCTGATTCAATAGTCTATGCTAAGCTAAGCTAAGATGCTTCCGCCAGAGCGGAAGATCGGCTGAATGAATCCATAATCTGATTTAATAGTCTACGCTAAGCTAAGCTAAGATGCTTCCGCCAGACCGGAAGATCGGCTGAATAGATTCATAATCTGATTCAATAGTCTACGCTAAGCTAAGATAAAATGCTTCCACCAGACTGGAAGATCGGCTGAATGGATTCATAATCTGATTCAATAGTCTACGCTAAGCTAAGCTAAGCTAAGATGCTCTCGCCAGACTGAAAGATCGGCTGAATGGATCCATAATCTGATTCAATAGTCTAAGCCACAGGTGTCAATTCCAGTTCCTGGAGGGCCGCAGCTCTGCATAGTTTAGTTCCAATCCTGCTCCAACACACTAACCTGTAGGTTTCAAACACACCTGAAGAACTCAATTAGTTTGATCAGGTGTGTTTAATTAGAGTTGAAATTAAACTGTGCAGAGCTGCGGCCCTCCAGGAACTGGAATTGACACCTGTGGTCTAAGCTAAGCTAAGATAAAATGCTTCCGCCAGACCGGAAGACCGGAATGGTCAAATTTCAACTGTTTAACTCGAGTGAAGTTGTAAAATGAGCTTATTTTTAAAAATAGTGTTTTTTTAATTGGATAATGCTTTCTAAAGGCGCTGCTTTGTATGCTGGGCTAGTTTTATAGCTCAAAGGTCAAATGTCATTAACTTTAATCCCTTTACTGTTGACCTTTTTATGTCCACTCAAAGGCTAACCATGCAAATCAAAACATAATAGAGACTGACAGGATTGTGTAGATGCATTGAATCGTACAACACAATGTCAAAAACATACCATAACATTGAGGTTTTTTTTTTTAAATATGCAATTAGGTTTTAAGTTACATTTTACTTTGTAATGTTTGGTTTGCGTTCAGTATTTTAACCACTCATGTTATACACCTCGTGTTGCTATTCCAGCTACAGTAGCTAACTTTCAGGATGCTCTGTGCAACATTTTATATAGAGATTGAAGCAAATCGTGATATTCTGGTGAGAAGTGTGAAGTCTCCTGATTCTCGGCTCCTCCTGAGAACAAGACTGAAATAATGTGTCTCTGTTCAGTGCAATTTTTTTCGATTGTTTATCTAAAAAAAAAAAAGCAGTGTTATGTTCCTATGTAGCTTTACAGAAAATAGAAAAATAAGGAAGATAAAGTGAAAAGAAAATAATGCCTTAAACCCCAGTGATCTAGCAAGAGTTTGCAATTTGATGTCAGAGGTTTCAGTAAGAGCTTTTTTTTTTTGTTATGTACTTACGTTATGTAAAGAGTTTCATTTATCTGGACTATATGCTTCTCCCAATTTATCATATAACAATTCTTTTACATTTACTAAAATTGTTTGGGTTTATTTATTTGTAAATTTACAAATAATTGTTATTGTTATTATCTGTGAATAGCTAGTAATAAAAAAGTCCGTCCTTGACTGTACAATATAAAAAAATCATAATAATAGTTTTCCATGTGACTCATGCTGTATGTTCTGTCTTTTGAATTTCATTTGTTAGCTCAATGTGCCAGACAATGGCATTTTTAGTTATTATTTTTCCACTAAATGTGTTATTCAGCTCAGAAATCTCATTCTACGTTGGTTCTTCGTTTATGATAAATCTAGTGTGAAACAACATTTTTGGACCTGAACATTTCAAATTAGATTCCAACTGCTCAGTGTAGGTGAACAGTAAGAAGCAGAAAGTGAATAGCTACCTACGTTTCATTACCCTGTAAGCCATCATATTGCATGAGAAGAAGCATATGGATCGCATTTATTCCATTTCTTTAATTAGAAGCTTGACAGCCATGGTCATTATGAAGAGAGTTTGGTCGTTCTTGTGAAATAAATGACAGACACAATTCTGTTTTCATTATACTGTAGTTTTTTTTTTTTATGTTTGAACTAAGAAGTTTTTGTAAAGTGACCCACCTGGTTTTTGTCCACTGAAAATATGTTTCATGTTAAAGAAAATTATTCACGGAACCACATAAACACCTGTATCTCTGGAAATGAACATTATAGGGTCAATAAAAAATGTGAAATTGTCCAACAAAAGTGAATATTTAAGTTTAATATAATGCATGTATGTATTTATTTAAGTGTGCGTGCGTGCGTGCGTGCGTGCGTGCGTGCGTGCGTGCGTGCGTGCGTGCGTGCGTGCGTGCGTGCGTGCGTGCGTGCGTGCGTGTCCACATAAACACCTGTATCTCTGGAAATGAACATTATAGGGTCAATAAAAAATGTGAAATTGTCCAACAAAAGTGAATATTTAAGTTTAATATAATGCATGTATGTATTTATTTAAGTGTGTGTGCGTGCGTGCGTGCGTGTGTGTGTGTCCACATAAACACCTGTATCTCTGGAAATGAACATTATAGGGTCAAGTTCATTCATTCATTTTCCTTCGGCTTAGACCCTTTATTCATCAGGAGTTGCCACAGTGGAATGAACCGCCAACTTATCCAGTATATTTTATTTTAGTTTATTTAATTCACCTATAGCGGATGTCTTTGGACTGTGGGGGAAACTGGAGCACCCAGAGGAAACCCACGCCAACACGGGGAGAACATGCAAACTCCACACAGAAACGCTAACTGGCCCAGCCGGGGCTCGAACCAGTGACCTTCTTGCTGTGAGGCGACGGTGCTAACCACTGAGCCACCGTGTCGCCCTGTGAAAAGTTATATTTAAGTTAAATATAATGTATGTATTTATTTAATCATGTGTGTTTGTGTGTCCACATAAACATCTGTATCTCTGGAAATGAACATTATAGCGTCAATCAAAAATGTGAAATGGTTCAACAAAAGTGAAGAGTTATATTTAAGTAACATTTATTTATTTATTTGTGTGTGTGTGCGTGCGTGCGTGCGTGTGTGTGTATGTGTGCATGCGTGCGTTTAATGAATCTGTCATCTTTGTAAAGTCATTTTTTGGCTTCAAATCTGATGAAATTTACCATTATGATACAACTCAACAAAATAGGTTTACTCAATAAATATTCATCAATGCTGTGATATTTTGGCTTTCATCATTATTTATTTATTTTTTATATTTAAATAAATAATATTAAAGAAAATTGAGCAAGGGATGTTTCTGAAAATGTGGTTGAATTGGCAGAATCACCCATTCGGATGGGAAAAAATCTGTATTTTTTTGTCTTAAAGTCTTCTTTTGAGTGCCGCAGGAAAGAAATGCTGCAGTTGGGCTTTGAATGACATGAGGGCAAGTAAATAATGATAGAATTTTGATGAACTATCACTTTATCTGAAACAACCGAGAGCTCCGTCAAATCTCCTGAGCTATGAAATAGCAATAGAAGTTTCCTCTGAAGTCAATAGATAGAGAACACTATCCTTTTTCCAGTTCATGCTCACTTCTCCCTCTTCTCATTTTGTTCGTTCTGTTTTTTTTTCTGATTCTTTGACTCTTTCTTCTTATCTCTCCATCGCTCTTTAACTTAGCCAGTCATCTCTCTGTTTAATCCCCGTTTGCTTTAACTTGCAGGATCAGTCACACCACATGAGCCGTTAGCTTTCCTTTTATCCTGCTAATTTTCTCCCTCCGTCACAAAAACGAGCGGCTGTGTCAAATCCAGGACTCAAAGTCATTTTAATAATGTGATTAGCAGCTCGCGATCCTCCTTTCCTCTTTCCCCTCTTTCTCCTTCTCTATTTTCTTTCCTTTATCCCTCGCAAAGGCAAAAAGTTCTTAATTTGACGCTTAATAAAGAGGCTTTTTTTAATGAGCTTAGGCAGTCTTGTTTGCTCCTTTCTTCTCGGCTTTGATCTTGCGTGCTGTGTGTCAGCTAATTTGCTGTTTAGCGCCATTATGCCTGTGTCAGCACACACACACACACACACACACACGTGCTCACACACTCTGTATGTGTGCGCTGTGTCTTTGTGTGAGATTTTTGCACTCTATAGCAGTCGCAAAACATTTACTGCAAAGAAAAGTCTGTCTTTTTTGATGGAGATGTTGGTCCGGTAGTCGTGCGGACTGGTATAGGGTTGTTCCAGCCCAGTAATAGGAAAGCAAAACATTTACAGTTGTACTTTTTCCTCAGGCGATGTGCTGCTTTTTCCACTGTGTGAAAAGTGTCCATCATTAAATCCAGCAACCTCCACCCTTCTGCCCTAGTGTGGTCCTTCACAGACGTCTACATACATTTATGTGTGTGTGTGTGTGTGTGTGTGTGTGTGTGAGTGTGTATGTACTGCAAGTCTGTGGTGGGGGAAGTTGACAAAGTGGACAGCTGGCACCATTTCCTCTCCTCGACCCTGACAAGAACTTAAAATAAGACAAAGCAGGAAACGACTACGGAAACAATCCATCCTACAAATGGAGAGAGAGCGAGAGAGCGAGAGAGAAGGTTCCAGTCTGTTTTATATCTTTTATTCCCCTCACACTCTCTGACTCTGAGCATAGTATTTGAAGAAAAAGGAGAAAGAGAGAGAGTTGAAACGTGTGTTTCAGTGTGCATTTGGGAGGCCTATGAAGGATAAAAGTGCCTTTATTCTAGGGCAAGGGCAATTGATTCGGATGTAGATTAGATGAATACATTTTCAAGGTTTTTTTTTTTTGTTCTGCAATACCTGCCTACCTGACCCTCTCCCTTTCCCTTTCCCTTTAAATATTTCTCGCTGCCCCTTTTCTGACTATTATTTTCTCTCATGGGTGTTGATTCTGGAAGTTAAGAGCTACCTCAGAATAAAATTTCTAACATTTCTAGTTGTGACTGAATGTAGTATACAATGGGGTTCGGAAGTGAAAATGCTTCCACTTTAATGCTTCTTTCAAATGCTCTTAACAGTGTAAGTTCGACATGATTCCCAAAAGTATTAGTTAATGTCAGGTATTTTACTAATGGTGACCTAGAAATAATACAGAAGTATCTGAAATATTTCTTACCTTACTTTTTGAAAGGAAATATTTTTTACATTTTCTGTTAGGTTTAAATTAGACAATTAATCCCTGACTTTTGGAGCTGATTGTAATTGTTTTGTTTTTGTTTCATATTTTCTAATTGTTAAAGATTTTGAATCTTGAATAGTCTTTAGAATTAGACCTCAGAGACACCTCTGTGTAATCCTGCACACTGCATTCTAATCAGATCTTTTTTCCAAAATAAATGTTGAATGCGGGTCTCACGGTGGCGCAGTGGGTAGCACGATCGCCTCACAGCAAGAAGGTCGCTGGTTCGAGCCTCGGCTGGGTCAGTTGGCATTTCTGTGTGGAGTTTGCGTGTTCTCCCCGTGTTGGCGTGGGTTTCCCCCGGGTGCTCCGGTTTCCCCCACAGTCCAAAGACATGCGGTATAGGTATATGAGTGTGTGGATGTTTCCCAGTGATGGGTTGCAGCTGGAAGGGCATCCTCTCCGTAAAACATATGCTGGATAAGTTGGCGGTTCATTCCGCTCTGGCGACCCCAGATTAATAAAGGGAGTAAGCCGAAAAGAAAATGAATGGATGAATAAATGTTGAATGCTAATACAGAATGCTAAACCATTTAAATAATTTAATCTCAACAAAGACGTTTTAATATGCTGTCCTTTATATTAAACTATACACAAATCAGCATTATTATAACAGAACAGCGCTGCATCTTCTCCACATGATTGCGACTGGAGCAACCAAAAATGGTCCACTGTGGCATAATAAAAGCTTTGCTGCTTTTGTGTCATATTGTGCCTGTTTCTCATCAGCAATTAATTCAGTGCTCTCTTTTCACTTTGACAGCTTTCAGCTTTAATTTTTTAATATTGAAATGAATTGTTCATGGCATCACCAAAATAGACCTTTGTTTGCTGTGAATATGTACCTTTTATTGATGCCAATTAGTGTGTCTTTAAATGCTTAAGCTAATTGTAAATATGTGACTATGTTTCTGCAAAAGCAATAAAAGCACACCTATAAATCTGATTTTAGGTGAAATGGACACTATAGAGGCAGTATGACAACCACTTTTGCATCAGATATGTATGTTTTTTTGACAGCCAGTTTTCTAGCTAGATCAGTGTTATACTTGTGATATGGAGGATTCCGTGCGAGTCATGTGAAGCAGGTAATAAAGCTTAAGTGAAACTGCAAAAACTGTACTTCAACATACGTTTGACTGCAGTTACTACTGTAGGTAAAATGAATGCCACAGGGCAATATGACACCAACAACCTTTGTTCCTTTTCACACTAAGGATATTTACAGTGACATTCATTCATTTTCCTTCAGCTTAGTCTCTTTATTCATCTGGGGGTCACCCCAGCAAAATGAACCACCAACTTATCCAGCATATGTTTTACCCAGTACTGGGAAACATCCATATACACTCATTGACACACACTCACACACTACGGCCAATTTAGTTTATTCAATTCACCTATACCACATGTCTTTGGACTGTGGGGGAAACCGGAGAACATGCAAACTCCACACAGAAATGCCAACTGACCCAGCCAGGACTCGAACCAGCAACCTTCTTACTGTGAGGCGACAGTGCTAACCACTGAGCCACTGTGTTGCCCTTACAAGGAAATATTATTGACAAATAAAAGATTACTTTCATGCAATCAAACAAATAACACAAAACAACTTAATGTTGTCTATGATTTGTAATCAAATAAGTTTGCTTGCCTCACCTATCTATTTCCATATGGTCAGTTTACTCAGTAGTTCACTTTGTATGGTGTTGTATTTGGGTTTGAGTCTGGTTAAGCACGATTCTACAAAAGAGATAAAAGCAATGCAAAATCAAGGTAACACTATGTGGTTGCAGTGCACTTTTTCTCTTATGTTTGCTTTTGAAACACCATTGGTTGGGTTTAGGGAAGGGTTTAGATCAGTGGTTTGCAATGTGATCCGTATGATAAGTGCCACCTTCTCTTAGACATGTACAAGAAGGATGTGTATCTGAAACATAGAACAAAACGCACCATATATAACATATTTCAGACTCACAAAATGTAGAAAGCGCCCTCTAGTGGATTTTTCATCTGAAATGGGCAATGACATGCATCAAGAGCAAAGTAAGTTTTGCAAAAAATGTAAGATGAAGCACGTATTTCCAGTGATTGTGGGTTGTTAAATGTTTGTTATTTAGTGTAGAATGAAATTAGACCTGTTTTGTTGAAGGCCTTCATCATTACTGGAAACTTCCAGGCAAGTGTTTTGGAACAGATTGGAGCTAAACCGCCCTCCAGGAGGAGGTTTGGAAAGTGGCGGTGTGGGTAGAAACACGTGCGTCGTTTGATTTAGCACTTCTGTACCAAACCTATGCCCTTGCTCTCTCTCTTTCTGGATGGTTGGACTGATTTCCATCAGCACTAATCTCTGAGAGCTCATGAGGCCGGTGTTCTGTCCAGTCATAGTCATGGTGATCTCAGACACGGGCATTTTGGCACAGCAGTTAAATCGGGCTTTAAACCAGTCAACCATAACATGATCCCACACAGCTGTGGGATATCTCTCATTCTCATTTCCCATCATGCCATGCTCTCTTGACATAGAGACACACATCCAGTCAATCACAAGACTTCTTTCTCGTGCTCTCTCTCCTATTATGAGCAGATGTCTATTAGCGTTAGAATGTGGTTTGCTATGATAAGCTCTTTTTCTGGATGACGGTGTATGACATTGACCTAATTCTACCCTGAATGAGAATAACGACTTCCTGTGTTTGTTGTCTTGCTGGTTGAGAGATTTGAAGACAAAAAGCTCACACACACATTTTGAAGTCCTACAAGAGTCATCCATCTTGGCACTCCTCATGCATTTTATTGTCTAATAACAATTGTCTCGTTGATTTTACTCGGATACTTCCTCTTAAACTCTTGCCAGAGTGAAAAAATGGGACTTTCCGGAATACTTCCAGCATTCCTAACTTATTCCGATGTGTCAAATTGATCTGCTATCAATATTTCATGGAACTGCAAGGTTTTCAGGTCTGCAGAGCTCGGAGCAATTCCACATTGAGCAGAACCATTTGAACAGCACTTTAATGGGAAGTAATGTTTGTGTGTTAGCCAAATGGTCAGCAAAATGTGTGTGTTTTATGACTTTTTGTATTCAAATAGTGTTTATGTGTGAACGTTACAGTGGTAGCTCACTCAGAAAGGAACATTTGCTGGCAATTTAAGCCATCTAAGGTGTAAGTGAATTTTTTCAGTAGAGCATTAACGGGGTTTTTTTTGCTGAAAATGTGGTCTTAGTTTATTTCAAGAATAGGCACTTGCAAGCTAAACAAAATTACTACCTGTGGCTCCTGCACAACAGACAGAGGTCTTGAAAAGGCAAATGATTGGTGTGTGCTTGAAATTGAACATTATTTACAGCATTATTTAATCCACAGTCTCAGCAAACAGTCTTAAGTATGTTCTTGACAGTCTGGAATGCAAGTGTTTTGTTGTGTAATAATGTTTCAAACATTGAGAGTTAATCTTTGCAATTGAGATTATGCACACTAATGTAATCTTACACTTTTATAAAGGTTGCAGCATTAAGGATGTATGTACAACAGACATATTAAATACATGCTTCAGCTTGGATTTTGTGAGAAAACATACTTAAACATATGTTTGACTGCAGTTTCAAGGTGAAATGAACACTACGGGGCAGCATGACATAGTAATGACTTTTGTTCCTTTTCACATTAATGATATTTGATTTCATTTATGAAAATGACTGCCATTCACTGTAAAGCCAATGGGACGGAGTTTTCAGGTAGCAGCGTTTGCCACTGAATCTACACAATTTACACATGAGAGGTTCTGTTTAATCCTTCATTTAATCGTCAGGATGCTGTCAGCCATGCAAGTGGCAGCCAAATGAAAAATGTAACACCACGTACACCATCGCAAAAGGGCTTGCATTCACTAAGATTAAACTACTATTGCAGCTCATGAAAAGACTGTTATTGCTATTAAGATGACATATGCAAATAATAAGTTATATGTCAATAACATCTGTGCAATATCAGACACCACCCATAACAACACAGCTCAGTTATTACTCAGTTTCAGTCATGTCAAGCAGTGCGTGCAGGCCTGGTGGGCGCATACAGATTTTTTTTTGTTTGTTAGTTTTGATTAGTGTTGATTTCAAATGTAGTAATTCTGTTAACATAAAACTTGTAGTAACGGTGCTCATAATTGGTGGGTGCAACTATATTTCGGCTGGTTAGGAGTTAGGCGCACCTATTAAGATTGTGTGTGACTTGTAATCAAACATGTTTGCCTCCCCTCCATATGGGTAGCACAATCGCCTCACAGCAAGAAGGTTGCTGGTTCGAGCCGCGGCTGAGTCAGTTGGAATTTCTTTGTGGAGTTTGCATGCTCTCCCCGTGTTCACGTGGGTTTCCTCTGGGTGCTCCGGTTTCCCCCACAGGTCCAAAGACATGCGCTATGAGTGAATTGGGTAAGCTAAATTGTCCTTAGTGTATGTGTGTGAATGAGAGTGTATGGATGTTTCCCAGTGATGGGTTACAGCTGGAAGGGCATCCGCAGCGTAAAAACATATGCTGGATAAGTTGGCGGTTCATTCCACTGTGGCCCCAGATTAATAAAGGGACTAAGCTGAAAAGAAAATGAATGAATGAAAGAATGTTGGCATCCAGCGTAATGTTCTTTTTCCTGCAGTCACTGATCCACAAAACTAAAGCACACCTGGATGCGCCAACCACATGACAGTTGGAAGTAACATACACTGGACGCGTGCATTTGCATGTTATTTAAAATGAAATTATTCAGATGGCGCTCTGTGGCAGGGCAGAAATATGTGTCTTGAGTCATAGCTGGGCACTGGAGACAGCCGCTAACTTGCAGCGCTGGTGCATACCCTGATGTAAACCTATGTTTACAATTCTAAAATGCAAGGCACTGCGTGGCGCTACGCATCTGGTGTGCAACCCCCATTACGATGGTCTTGCTGCGGACAGTTACAACCCTTTTTGCATCCTTGTTGGAACTCACACTGCTAGCGATCGAAGATTTATGTTAATTTGGCAAGCTGAACACATTCTGTACTGTGCAGGAGACACAAAGGAGATTGATTGACAATGGTCTACAGCCAATCAGGACGCAAAACAAAATGCGCTGTAAAAAAAAAAAGCATGTCAAGTTGCAATAAAAATCTGCGAAACTGCGAGGCCGTGACAGGTGAACCGCTTTATAGCAAGTGACCACTGTATACCAATATTTTGTTACAAAAACTCTTTAGTCACTTTTTGCTATTTTTATTGCATTCCTTACAAGGCTTTTTGGCTTTTTTCTGTGTAAAACTATTTGATTAAATGATTATAGTTGTGGGCGGCATGGTGGCGCAGTGGGTTGCAAGTTTTGGCCAAGAAGGTTGCTGGTTTGAGCCTCGGCTGGGTCAGTTGGCATTTCTGTGTGGAGTTTGCATGTTCTCCCCGTGTTGGCGTGGGTTTCCTCTGGTGCTCCGGTTTACCCCCCAAGTCCAAAGACGCGGTATAGGTGAATTAAATAAACTAAATTAGCCGTAGTGTATGTGAGTGAATGAGAGTGTATGGGTTTTTCAGCTGGAAGTGCATCCTCTGCATAAAATATATGCTGGATAAGTTGGTGGTTCATTCCGCTGTGGTGACCCCTGAATAATAAAGGGACTAAGCAGAAATGAATGAATGATTGAATTATTATTGAGTTTATTGTGGCATTTCAGTTGTTTTATTGTACATGTGTGTCTAAACTGTCAATTGATTAAAGAAACTTTATAATTAAATAAAATAATTATTGAGATTACTTATTCAGAAACTTAGTTTTTTTTGATTATATAATTTGATAATATAACAGAAGCTACTTTGTTATGGCAAAGACACATGACCTTTTATGGCTTACCGCTTTTAATAGAATGGTTGCATAATATACAATTCATAATGCATTATCAAACTGATGTGTGGTTAAAGGTGAACACCTATTAACTCATTTACTCATACAATGACATTTCAGAGCATTTTTACATAAACGCACACACATGCGCACTGACACACACACACAACAAAACGTGTGCTGCAGATTGTAATTCTGCATGTTGAGTCGACTGTTCTGACCGCAGAGGTGAGCCAGTTCTCTTTCAGGTCTTCTTTGAACACTCACAACAAAAGCAAAGCATCGGGAACATGGGCAGGGCCAGTACAAGAACTGACCTGTGTGTGTCAATGCCAATCAAACAGAGAACACCATCACCTCATGGCTCTTTCTGACCTGTTCCATAGTGCAAAGTGCTTTTGAGACATCCTCCCTTCAGCTCCCCTCTTTCTCCGTCACATTGCTTCTTCCGGTCTTTGTGTGAGATTTTGCTCTCTTCCAGGAATTCTCTGGGAGGAAGTGTGGTCTTCCTGATCCGATAACACCTCAGCTGCCCCCTCAGCCCTCTATGGGTCTGAGGGAAAACTTTCACAGACACACACACACACACACACACACACACACACACACACACACACACACGCACGCACCCAAGCACACACACTTACATGTCTCAAACTGTCCAGCATCCTGATCCTTCCTCCAGTTTTACTCTCTTTAATTGTTTTGTTCCCTCATCTGTTGTGCAGGATATTATTATTAGTTGCAACATTCTTTAATCGTCAGACTAAAAAAAGCACAGCTGGTTTAAGTATAACCTGATTATATTATGGGAGGGCTTGGTTATGATGAAACATGTAATCAGCTAAAGGTTATGTATGCACATTTTTTTAACTCTTCTAAAACATGAAAATACGACAATATGTTTGTTGTTATTTAAGAGACATACAAAGTTAGCATACTTGTTTGTCTGAGTAACAATGCTAAAGTCAGTTATTCGCTTTTGTAATTGTGCATTCAGAGTTGGGATATCTGTCTCTGTTTTGGTCTGTATAACTCCACCCACTGCTGGTTTATCCAATTATATATTGGCACTCCAGGTTGCCTTGGCAGAAAAGGGCGTATTTAATTTTGAAGCGCGGCCAAAAATGTGAGATTCTGAGAAACGTAGCAGACTCTGAAATGAGATGCAGATTTATGTGGTATACAGATATTACCTATGTAAAGAGTTGATCAGCTTACAGTGTAAAGGCTGAATTATGCTTCTGCGTTGAGTGATTGCTGTATCCCATGACCCATGCCTTGCACATGCATTTATACTTGTGTTCGGTTTGTGTTGCTCTGACAATAACTCTTCCGAAACTCTAGCTGGCACTGGGGATTTAATGTTCCTCTGTGTCGAGTTTCTTTGGGTATTGGGTATAGTCATTTGAAAATGTATGATTTTAAAAAAAGGAGGTGTGTCACCCAACCCCACCCCTAAACCCAGCCATCATTGGGGATAAGCAAATTGCACTAAATTGTACAAATGAGATTGTACGAATTCATACGAATTAGCCACTAAGTTGAAATAAAAAAATATGTAATTGTCAAATATGTAATTCAGTAAAAAATAAGAATTGCCGGGATCGTGTTGGAATGAACTTACTGGACAAGTAGCTCAAAATTTTTCAATCAAAGGCGGGAACTGGTGGACATGCAACAACTTTATTCATAAAGTAAACACAAAACAAAAGTCTCCGGCACTTGCAAATTGTTAAACACTCTCGCCACCGTGCTCACTCCACTCCCACAATTCTCACCCGCGCCCAGACTAGTTAAATTGTGTCACGTTAGACTATCTTTGTACACTCAATGCAGAAGTATAAAGCTTCGAGGCAAAGGCTCGATCGTCAGGCATGCTTGTTCCTGTTGGTGTTGTCAATCTGGCAACCTGCGTATGTGTCAAATCAGAAGAGGAGGGGCCTGGTGAAAAAAACTCTAACCAATGACCCGTTTTCACTGAGCAGTACAAGTTGATACAAGTAGAATACACTATGTCACGTATTTCACAAGTGTTTCTACAGGTGGTTTGTCAAGCCCACTAACCTGTGTGAAGCACACTTCATAAATGCACAGTGTTTGTGTTGGTTAACGTGTCAGTGAGATGAATAAGTGTGTTTTCTACAGGTGGTTTTTCCACTGTCAAAGGTACCAAAAAGTGAACTGTACCTTACCACTTTTTTGGCACCCTTTCCAAAGAGTACCTGGAACAACAGAACAGTAGCAAAAGGGTTGAGCTAGACTCTGTGCTGAACGCTATTGGTTTAAAGAGATTCATCACCAGCGTGTGCAACAGGCCAGGGGAAAGACAACAGAAGACGCACCATTTTTAAATACAAGACATGACATACAGTGATGCCACACTGTAGTGAACTATGGTCAACCAAGCTAAAACAAACCTTGTCGTCTTCTTGTGACAAACAACTACATGCCAGGGAGGAAGAACAGGATCTCCTGTGTTTCCTTTATTGTTGTGTACCACAGTGTCTAAAAATCTGTGGAAAGTGTGTGCTTACCGAGCATATACGTTTAAAAATAATGAACTTGAGTTCACGGGTTGCACGGTGGCTCAGTGGTTAGCACTGTCGCCTCACAACAAGAAGGTCGCTGGTTCGAGTCCTTGCATGTTCTCCCTGTGTTCACATGGTGTTCCTCCGGGTGCTCCGGTTTCCCCCACAGTCCAAATACATGCTGTATAGGTGAATTGGATAAACAAAATTGGCCATTGAAATAGTTGGAGGTTCATTCTGATAAATAAGGGACTAAGCCAAAGGAAAATGAATGAATAAAGGAACTTGAGTTCACAAGATGCTATATGTGAACTACCCGTACGACTTTATTCTTTGAGCGAAAATAACGTTGACCGTAACTTTCTGTCATATACACCATGCCTACCAAAAGGGTACTATTGGCAGTGGAGAAGTAAGTCTGATCATGATGACCTGTACCGAATAGTAATGTATTGTACACTTAGTACTGTACTGGTTTAGACCCAGTGGAAACGAAGCATTGTGTTTTTTAAGTATTTTTAATTTGGGACAGCAATACACAGTTCAACCACTCACCATAGAATGATTTAATTTCATTTAAAAAATAATATTAGTCCATTAAACAACTTTTATGCATTTAATTTTGCCCAAAATGTGCACATCTCATATCACATGTGCACATCTTGTGCACATATCACAATGGTTTACAATAAAGGAGTGATTTAAAACAAACGTATCTTTGTGTGACTGATACAAACACACCGTCTGAATGACGTTTTAGCACACCAGGCAGTGTAGTTACATGTCATCACACATCTCTGAAGCCAAGCAGAGTGGACATGCTGGTTTTCTTGTCCAAAAATCTTTAACAATTTTAGCATCAATGCTGAAATACTGTATGACCAAGCGAGCAAGCAGTGTTAAGAAAACAATAAGAAAGAAGAAACATTGCTTGACACAGCTTCGAGTGTTGTTGCTTTTCTGATGTTTGTGTGCATTGTTAATAATATATTGCGCTACATATCCTTTTATTCTTCAATATTCCACTGCCCTAATTGCAAGCATGATTTGTTTCTAGGAGTTATGATTATTACTTAATATTACTTACATAAAGTTCTCTGAGATCCTTTTAAATATCCATTTATTATGATCATGTGGAGACTATTTGAAAACAATGTTCTGATAGGAAGGTAACTTTTAAGACCTGGAGGTAAGAGCCCACTGCTTTGATTGGTTAACGGCATATTTATTTAATAGATGTGCATTGATATGACATACTCTGGAAATGACGTGTTACAGATGAAGCTATGGCACATTGTAACAATATAATTACTCATTGATGTGACATACTCTGAAAACAATGTGTTACAGATAAAGCAATAGTGGCACATTGTATAAATACTGTACTTGTGTGTTGCAACATTGCTGTCAGATTCAGTATAGTCAGTACTGCATCATCTTTTAGTTTCAGTCTCTTTGAAAACCGTTCTGCACATTACAAGGTTAACTTACAATCACATACAGTATAGCCTGGTGGATTTACCCAAAACCTGTTGACACAAACCATGCCTGTGAGTATGCCAGAATCAAGTTTCAACATGTAAATAAACAAATGGTAAATTGCGTTATTAGTGCAAATTGTGAGCAGCATGGTGGCGCAGTGGGTAGCACAATCGCCTCACAGAAGGAAGGTCACGGGTTCGAGCCCCGGCTGGGTCAGTTGACATTTCTGTGTAGAGTTTGCATGTTCTCACCATGTTCGCATGGGTTTCCTCCAGGTGCTCCGGTTTTCCCCACAATTCCAAAGACATGCGGTACATTGGGTAAGCTAAATTGTCCGTAGCGTATGAGTGTGAATGAGTGTGTATCGATGGTTCCCAGTACTGGGTTGCAGCTGGAAGGACATCTGCTGTGTAAAACATATGCTGGATAAGTTGGCGGTTCATTCCGCTGTGGCGAAAATAAAGACTATTCATTCATTCATTTTCTTTTCGGCTTAGTCCCTTTATTAATTAGGGGTTGCCACAGCGTAATGAACCGCCAACTTATCCAGCATATGTTTTACACAGCGGATGCCCTTCCAGCTGCAACCCATCACTGAGAAACATCCATACACACTCATTCACACACACAAACTACGGACAATTTAGCTTACCCAATTCACCTATACTGCATGTCTTTGGACTTGTGGGGGAAACCGGAGCACCCGGAGGAAACCCACGCGAACACGGGGAGAACATGCCGAGGCTTGAACCAGCGACCTTCTTGCTGTGAGGCGAGAGCACTACCCACTGCGCCACCATGCTGCCTAAAATAAAGACTAAGTCAAAAATAAAATAAATGAATGAATGAATGAGTGCAAATTGTCAAATAATTCAGAAATGTAAAAAAAAATAAAAAATCTTAGTTTCATCTTTTTGATTACTGTGAACGTTAATTATATTGTTAGCTTAATACTAATTTGATAGCACTTAAAATAAAGTCTGTTATTGCAAATATAATATGTGTGAATACTGTACTTTTTTGTTTTTCAGAGCATGAAGGAGAAATGGATTTGCAATGCAATGAAAGAATGGTCACAGCCACTGCTAGAACAAGAGACAAGGTCAGGCCATTTTTTTTTTTTACACAATGCACAATGTTTTTCTTTGTTGCAGGAGTAATCCTGCGTTAGTCTCTTTAGTACTGTATTTATTCTCTTTCTGCTACTCCACACTGTAATTTTTAATTTTTTTTTATCTGAAACGCTGTGTTTGCCAGAATTTTAGTGTTAAAAAGACTGTTGAAAGCATAAAAAAATTAACTAGTTTTATGGTAACCTACAGTAATTCATTCACTTATACACCTTTGTTTTGAAGTACTAATATCTACACATCAGACGTTTGTTACAAAGACAAAAACACCACCAAAAACATCTATCACTGACTGGACTACAAGTACCATCATGCAACTCACACACACCAGTTCCTAATTCCCTCTGATTACACACACACACACAGCTGGTAAGTCATCATGGACTGATTACCTGGACTTTATATTCACCACTCACACACATACACTTTGCTGATACACTTTGTTAACCTGTAGTATTATGAAATGTTAATCTAGTCTAGTCTCTCTGTGTTTTGATCCTTGCTTTGTTTTCTCGTTATTGATTCTTTGCCGCCTGTACTGGCCATTCACCTGTTTTTGACTACGATCTTGGATTACTTTAATGCTCCAGTTTATTACCTGTTTGACCATTGCCTCCTGACTATTAATAAACTGCGTGTGGATCCTCAACTCTTTTGTCCACCATCCTACTGTTACAGAAACAACTGATGAGAAAGAAAAAACAAAAACAAACCATAGTAATGTCAACTAAAAAGTGAAGTATCACTCTGGGAAAGTCAATTTACAGTTCTTCACCGTCAACATTAAGGAAACTTAATGTTAACCACGGTGCAATTATTTAACATTGTAATAACAGCCATTTTTGTTTGTGTGCTGTATGAATCAGTGAGCAGGATTGAAAAGACAGTTATGTACTTTTGTCACACTATTACTCTATACTAGGACACAATTTTATATAGTGACCATGCTGATGTTTAGGCACAGTTGTTTTTATTTGTAAGGGGTTAAGAATTAAAAATGTTCATCAAATTAAGAATGTAATATCCTGGATAATTAATTCAATTAATTAACCTAATGGTAGGGAATTGCTTTAATACTGACTTTATGTACGGGTCAGAGGACATGATTAATTTGTTCATCATTTTAAAAACTGCATAAGTAAGCACACTCATCTGACAGCACTTTTGACTTTACTTGAAAGGACAGTGGCTCCTTTTTGAATACTTTGACTAAAATCCTGATGTGTCTAAAAGCCTGATTTTCTTTTTTTAATATATAACAAATCAAGTGGAGAGCCATTTTCATGCACTGCATCTTGAGTATTGCAGTCTGCTAGTTTGAAAGCCCAATTTGATGATTTTACATTTAAAAAAAGCACTTACTACCTTGACCATAAAAACATGTCGGAGAAACGTTGCTCTTCTTTGAGTGCTTTCCAGATGTTAGTACCACTTTGTGCATGACACTCGCTTTGATAAAATGCCATGATATGTGCCCCGCTGACACAATATCCCTCATTTCCAGCAGCAGCAGAAATGAGCCTCGGGATATGAATCTGGCTTGTTTTTCGAGTGTAAATTTACAAAGGGCAACTAATCCTGATTGGGTTATTGGAGGCTTTTGCATTGCTCACAAATAACCGTCGATCCTGAAATGAACGTAATAAACGAGGTGAAGCTTTCAAGTTTGAACCTCTGCTCTTTTGCAGAATGAGGTCAGAGAAATTCATTTCAACGTCAGTGAAATGCGGCAACCCGGATATATTGTTAGTTGTGAAAAAGGTTAGAAAGTAATATGGCAATTGACATCCAGCCATGTACCCGATCCACATATTAAAATAAGTAATAATGGCCTTTTCAACTCGTCTAAATGAAAAACCATTGCTGCAAATTGCATTAAATGTAGCTCAATTGATCTCATATTTCTTGTACTTTTCTTTGGACCCTTATAATTGCTTCATTGTTCCCATATAATTACAATTTTAAAAAGGTTCATGAAACATTTAATGATTATTAATAACGTAATCCACGTTTTATGGCGTTAGCATTTCAACTGAGACTCCCTCAGAGACCTGAGAGTTCTAAGTGGAGTAACATATGCAATTATTACATTATATCTCAAAAACTTGGGTGTTGCGTATTCAAGGCAGGGGTGGGTAGATTTCTTACAAACTCTGATCTGTCACTGATTGCAAATTAATCCATGAAAATTGATTGAAATGAAGAAATTAATTCAATATTATTCATTCATTCATTCAATCATTCATTCATTTTCTTTTTGGCTTAGTCTTTTTATTAATTATTGGTCACCACAGCTGAATGAACTACTAACTTATCCAGTATATGTTTTACGCAGCAGATACTCTTCCAGCTGCAATCATTCACTGGGAAGCACCCATTCACTTTCATTAACACACATACACTAAGGGCAATTTAGTTTACCCAATTCACCTATAGCGCATGTCTTTGGACTTGTGGGGGAAACCGGAGCACCCGGAGGAAACCCACGTGAACATGGAGAGAACATGCAAACTCCACACAGGAATGCCAACTGACTCAGCTGAGGCTCGATCAAGCGACCTTCTTGCTGTGAGGCGACAGTGCTACCCACTGCGCCACCGCGCCACTTATTATTTATTCATTACATATATAACAACAAAATACAGTAAAATACCCAGATTTTATTTTGTTTTATTTTATTTCATTCATTCATTCATTCATTCATTCATTCATTCATTCATTTTCATTTTGGCTTAGTCCCTTTATTAATTTGGGGTCGCCACAGCGGAATGAACCGCCAACTTATGTTTTACGCAGTGGATGCCCTTCCAGCTGCAACCCATCTCTGGGAAACATCCATACACACCCATTCACGCTCATACACTATGGACAATTTACTCTACCCAATTCACCTATACCGCATGTCTTTGGACTTGTGGGGGAAACCGGAGCACCTGGAGGAAACCCACGCCAAAACAGGGAGAACATGCAAACTCCACACAGAAACGCCAACTGACCCAGCCGAGGCTTGAACCAGCGACCTTCTTGCTGTGAGGTGAACGTGCTACCCACTGCGCCACTGTGAGGCCTAATTTTATTTTATTTTATTTCACTTTATCTAATTTTATTTAATAATTTTTTTTTTATTTATTCATTTATTTATTTATTTATTTTATTTTTATTTTATTTTTTTCTGTGACCATTGTTCTGTAAGCAACATCAGAGAACTGTCAGCATTTGAAATGCTTTAAACATTAACTTTAAATCTATCGCTGTGCTTCAAGTTAATGTTAGACTGACAGAAAAGTTTGGGAATCCCCTGCATGACATGCATTAATGCACACAGGATCACAAAAGTCTTTCATGTTTAAAATATTTTGTTATAGGTTGCATTAGAAACCTAATTATTTGCCTCATGCATAACATAACTAATTGAAAGGTGCTTTTGTCCCCAAATTCAAATTAATTTACTTTTACATTACTTTTTAGAAAGTAAAATTGGAATGAAACGGGGCCTTTAGTATATACAGTAGTGGGACTCGTTAAATTGAGTAATTTACTGCTATTGTGTGAATAATTTGTATGCAAGTGTAATGTGATTATGATTATGATTATACATGTAATCAGTTACAACCCTGCACTGGTTATTCACCTTATTTATACAGGTTAAAGTGGGCATGGTTATTTAACCTAATTGCATTGAGGCTTCCTGTCTCATTCACTTCCATTGATTTAGCCATGAAAATAGCTTGTTATGTTACTGCTGCAAACTGATATTTTCTTACTATATTATTTTAATTTTAATGTATTGTCATAGGCAAATGAAAGGAAAGTCCTATGACATTTACAGAAAAGAGCTTCAAGTGAATAGGTAGTTGATTTGATAGCGTATACCACAAATATATTATTCATTTTACTAGTTTTGTGGTAAATATGTTTTCTTTTAGTAGGTTGTCTAGTAACCATAGGCTATTGTCTTTATTAAAAGACTTTAATGGCTTATGGGGTCATAAAACATTAATTTAAAGCCGTATAATTAATCATTAGATGGTGTTTAGGACATAAATGATATCCCCTTTGGCCCTTGTTGAGGACAAGAGGGAGTGCCCTGAGGAAGGATATCCTGGGTCAAAGGTCATGGTGTGAGCGCAGGATTTCCTTTTTCCTCTCTTTGCTCTGAGACTGGGCACTGAGCCCAGTCATGAGGACTGCTGACTATGTAAAGTTCGCACACACACACACACACACACACACACACACACACACACACACCCACACACGCGTACACACACACACACACCTAGATCACTCAGTTTTTCTAATAAAAATACTAAAACTTATATTCTCTCCCTGCCACCCACTATGTTTATAAATGGCTTTGGTTTCATTTTACCTTCAAATATTCCCTGTACTCTATTTCCTGGTGTTGTGTTAAACATGAAGACAAGACAGAAATGAAAGATTAGATGTGCCTTTAGATTCTGAATGGCAATAAAAAAGGTAATTATGTTATTGGTCAAACAGTAGAGTCGGTAGAAATATTGCTCATGTTATTTCATAAATTCTATGATATTATACACTATATTGCCAAAACCTTTGGATCACATCTCTAAATAATTGGCTTCAGGTGTTCCAGTCACTTCCATGGCCGCAGGTGTATAAAATCAAGCACCTAGGCATGCAGACTGCTTCTACAAACATTTGTGGAAGAATGGCTTGCTTTCAGGAGCTCAGTGAATTCAAGTGTGGTACCATTATAAGTTGCCACCTGTGCTGTACTGTAAGTCCATTCATGACATTTTCTCACTACTAAATATTCCATGGTGTTAATATTCCAACACAGACATGGCGTGGTTGGCCAATCACAGAGCGGAATCATCAAATTTCTGCAGAGTCCATGGCTACAGACCTCTCAGCTTCATGTGGCCTTCAGATGAGCTCAAAAACAGTGCATAGAGAGCTTTGTGGAATGGCCTTTCAAGGCCGAACAGCTGCATCCAAGCATCCAATCAGGAAGTGCAATGCAAAGTGTGGGATATAGTGGTGTAAATCAGGCCACCACTAGAGCAGTGGAGATGTGTTCTCTGGAGTGACCAATCACTCTTCTCTGTCTGGGAATCTGATGGATAAATCTGGAATTTTGGTGGCTGCCAAGAGAATGGCTCCTGTCTGGTTGCATTGTGCCAAGTGTGAAGTTTGGTGGAGGGGGGTTATGGTGTGGAGTTGTTTTTATGGGTTAAATTTGGCCCCTTATTTCCAGTTAAGGGAACTCTTGATGCTTCATCACACCACACTATTTCAGACAATTTCATGCTCAAAACATTCTGGGAACAGTATGTGGATGGTATGTGAACATTACTGCTAGCACTGTCTTCTCACAGCAAGAAGGTCGCTGGTTCGAGCCTCAGCTGGGTCAGTTGACATTTCTGTGTGGAGTTTGGATGTTCTCCCCGTGTTGGCGTTGGTTTCCTCCGGGTGCTCCAGTTTCCCCCACAAGTCCAAAGACATGCGCTAAAGGTGAATTGGGTAAGCTAAATTGTCTGTAGTGTATGTGTGTGAATGAGAGTGTATTGGTGTTTCCCAGTGATGGGTTGCAGCTGGAAGGGCATCCACTGCGTAAAACATATGCTGGATAAGTTGGCGGTTCATTCCGCTGTGGCGACCCCTGATTAATAAAGGGACTAAGCCAAAAAGAAAATGAATTAATGAATGTTATTGATTGATACTAATACATACCATTATTAATTACTGCACACTGATGATATTTGATACACTGAAAAAATGATTAATTGGATTTAATTGGAAACTGGTTGCAAACAATTCATATGGGCTGAATTTAAACAAACAAATTTACATACATTTAATATATTACATTTAGAATGACTACTTTTAATTTGTTTGTTAACCAGATTAGTATATTAGAAATATTTCTAGAACGGTAATGTGACACTGGTGATTAATGTAAGGACTTGATTTACAGGAATGACTTTAAATGACTTTTTAAAAAATATCTAAATTGAAAAGATATTTTTTCTAAATAATGTTTGATCAAATAAATGCAGTCTTGGGGATATTTTGAAGCTTTCAAATATACATGTGAAGGTAATGATTGCAACCTTGAAAGCTGAAAAAAAGGTTTTATTTAGTTTTATAAGACTTTGTCCCTGTATATGCCAAAAAAAAAAACTATACCATCAAGCTGTCAAATGCTTTCCTAAAAAACATTTTCTCATGTTTATATCTTATCTCTCAGGGTGCACAAAGTAGAGCAGTATGGCGTAAACAAAATTAGTGCACTATGGTCCACCGAGAGAGATTGTACTCTACCTAAGACAAATTGACATTCAGGCAGTTCGCTCACACAGATGGATTCCAGCACATCCATTTGGCAGCTTTTTCCTCTTTGCTGTAAAACATCAAGCCTGACAAACAGCACTTGGTGATTTTGCAGAACTGTTTTCCATCAGGTGTGCTTGACGTCCCCAACAGCTGCTTCACCTTTTATATGACCCTAAGCCACATCAGAGCTGTCAGATTGTGCATCCTTCACTCTAGCAAGAGTAAACACACAAACACTCTGCTCAAAGTTTTAAAAATTTATTTATTCATTTATTTTATTTTTCTATAAATACCGAAAAGCTGTGTGCAGATTTTGTGCAAAAACAAGGCCAAAGAAAAACACTCTCGGCTGTTACTGCCTTGCTGATGAAACTGAATGATGCAAAGTTTGCCTTTCTGTCAAGTTACCCCAAAGATTTACTCTGATTATTTATTCATTCAGTTCTGTCTGGTAAAAAAGGGTGGTTAAAAGAAGATTCGTGCGGCAGAGACTAAAGGTTTCTGCAAGATCAGAGCCAATCAGAGGCTGAGAGATAGAAGTAGATGAGAGCTTAGAGAAAGAAATGAGTTTCAGCAGTTAAGCAGCATAAACACACAAATGTATTTTTAAGTGGGACCCATCAAATTCTTTTGCATAAAATTTGTACCAGGCATAGACGCAATCCCTCCGTGGCTAATGATGATTCTAATGCAATGTTTGTTCT
Organism: Danio choprae; assembly: GCA_903798125.1. Lineage (NCBI taxonomy): Eukaryota > Metazoa > Chordata > Actinopteri > Cypriniformes > Danionidae > Danio > Danio choprae. Next base: position 1,515,616 of record CAIGQW010053352.1, read on the forward strand.
TTGATTGAAATCATCAGCTTTCACCACTGGGCTTTGAGAATTTGCATTTTTGCGTATTGCATTTACATTTACTTGAATTTATCATTCTGATAGGTGCTCGTCCGTGCATCTTATGAAAAATGTTTTATACATTCGTTTGCCTGGGGGTTAAAAACAGAGCTGATTTTTAGAAAAGAAGATACATAGTTGACCCTGGGTCAGTCTAACCCCAAGTATCCTTGGTTAATCTTTCAAATGCTTATAAAGGCTTATCGCGTTGCACTTAAAGGGATAGTTCGTCCAAAAAATGGATGAAATGGATTTGCTTTTAATTTACTCACCCTCAGGATGAGTGTGCAAGATGTAAGTTACTGAGACTGTGGTGCTCAGTGGTTCATAAAATGCAAGTCAATGGCTACTGGCACTTTGGGAGTCAAAAAAATATATACAAGCAAAATGAAATGAATACTCACGGCTCTTGGCAATACAGTGAGATCTTAGGAGGCAAAATGATCAATCTGTGCAAGACACTGAACATTATTCACAGCGTTATTACGTCTGAAGCACAAGCTTTTTATGAATCACAGAGGAACCAAAGTTTTGACACAAAAATCTTCTTTAATGTTCTGCTGAATAAAAGATGTCACATCTATGATGTCCTCGGGGTAAGTAAATGAACCGCAAGCATCTACCGTGGATTATCATTATTCTGAACACCATGTTGTGCCACTCTGGAACAACTGGAAACTGTCAACACTGGACTTAGCAAACACATTTCTCCTCTGTGTCTATAGTGCTTGCAGCCCATCAGAAATAGAACAGGGCACTCATTATAGTGTTGTTTTTACTTATTTCATGAGACATGATGTTGCTGGGGAAGACTGTTGGTGTTAGCTGTTGTGGGCAACTTGTACTGTAAATACAGTGGTTTTGTGGACCTCATCTTTAACTGCATTGCATTGGAAACTTAAATACTTCCGCATATCACACTAAGGCTGCACAATATATCGTTTCAGCATTAATATCGCAATGTATGTGTTTGCAATAGTCACATCGCAGGATATGCAGTGTTGAGTTGGGATTATAGTTGAACAGCACAACAATTGAGTATACTTGAGATTTGTTGAGTCATTGCAAAATATAACCATAGCAGAGATTTAAATGTGTTTTAAAGACAATTCAAGAAAGTTCAAAGCATTCAGGCACAAAAAAGTACATTTATTACTTTATTGAAGAATCATTTTACTGAATTAGTAATACAATGAAGACTATACAGTGTTATTTTACATTGCGTTATTCAATTTCTGTACCTGAATACTGTTTGACTCTCTGGAAAACCATAAATCACTGTTTATTACATTTTTTTCTTGGCTCTATTGTAATTATTCTTGCTTGCAATTTGTTTATTGTTTTTACACGTGCTTCACACTCTTACAAAATCACCCCAATCAATCTAAATGAATGATTTCTTTTCCAAATTGAGCTATTCAAAACCATCTGGTGAAATTGTATTCATATCGCAATATATAGTGCAGAAAAACAAAATATCGCAGTGTCAGATTTTTTCAATATCGTGCAGCCCTATATCACACTTTTATTACATCAGCACTGGCTTCAGTTGGCTACCACTATCTTCTACAGCACGGATAATATTCCCATCCTCTGAGGTAAAGCATACACACTATCAGAAATAAAGGTATAAAATCATCAAAAGGTACATTTTCGTTCTAAAAGGTATATATTAATACCTTAAAAGTACTATGTGTACCTCATAGTTCCCTAAGGGTACAAATGTAAACCTTAAAGGTACAAAAGTGTACCCTGAAGCTACTAATGTCCACCTGTATGGTACCTTTTTAAAAGACACTACCCCAGTGACGGATTGGGTACCTTTTGAGTGTGCATATTAAGAATTGTAAGGGACCTATCGTCTCGATGACAGATTCCGACAGCATGGATGAAGTTTAAATGCATTTCTTTTCTTGTGCTTCTATATAATTAACTTTTATTACAGTTTATTTGTAATTCATGCTCTGAGTTTTAATGTCACTCCAATTTTAAGTTATTGTTAAATTTAGACCAAACTGATCACATTTATTGATTATGAATAATTCAATATTGATTATGAATAGTTCAACAAGAGTGTCCATACATCCTGCATTTTGGCTCCATGTGGAAATCAAAATAATCGGTAGCACTTTAATTGCAGGGGGTTTTCTTTAGACTGTCACAAAACATTTACAGTCATGACATAACACGACATGAATACGAATGGGATTTTATGCTTGTTTATGACAACTTGTTCAGTGATGTAATCTTAAAAGCAAAAGTGACACTGTTTGAGGTGTCTTTGTTACAAAAATCTGACATAAAAATACATAATAACCTGTCTTTGACAACTTGACATTATCAAGACAACATAACTTGTCATAAATCTGTCATAAACATGATTGTCATGAGGCCATTTTATTTGTGTCATGAATTTTAAAGCAGCATAATTCATATTTTTCTTGACTTCAGCTACAGTGGTACAATTTGAATTTGTCATTAAATGTCAATTAACATTAATGGCAATGTTATATTTTACAGAGTATGTATTTCAGCAATACATTGCAATGTCAAATTCAGTTTGTTCCACAGAAAAATGTGATCAGAAAAAGTTTCATCACACAATTATAATGACTTCTTGACAATCATATTTATGACAAGTTATGGTGTCTTGATAATTTCAAGTTGTCACGACAGACAAAGACAGGTTATAATAATGCCAACAACAAAAAAAAAAAGTCATCTTTGCATTTAAAATGACAGCTGAGCTATGACATTTACAGCTGTCATAAGAATGCATAAAATCTATATTCATAATGTCATGTTATGAGTATAAATGTGTCATTATACTCATAATGTTATGAACGCCCCTTCAAGTAAAGATTTTTATTTTTATTTTTACACAGTTCTACTTGTAATTAAGAAGGAATGTTAGCACCACATTTTACCTGGTGTTATGCAACCCTACTTCTGAGAATACTTTTGTAGTGACATACATGTACAGTGTGGAACAATGCCACATTAGAATGTTGCTACCTCATGTGTTTTAATCAGAAACTCTTAGCATTAAACTTTCTTCATTTTTAAGGCTGGTTTATGCTCAACACGTCTGCAGGTTTGCTTGGGTGTGCACAGAGAATGTGACGTCATTGTGGTGTTGGTGGATGTTTGCTTTGAATGCACACAACACCATTTCGGCTGGTGGAGCGCGCAACTTTTTTTTGTAACTTTGTGACCTTTATAACTTTGTGACCTTTAGAAATCCAAAACAACGGCCTGATGTGAAGTTCTTTAGGTTTTCTTTGAAGCTTTGTGGAAAAACAATACACATATTTTGTGGAAAGGTTATCCAAGGCTTTTTAGGTAAATATTTTTTTTTTTTTTATTGTATAAAAGGTTTTGCATTAAGTACGAAGGATATATGAAATGTAGCCTAAGTTACTCATTTCCCCAACTGTATTAAAGCAAACATGTTCACGAGTGTCCTCCAAAATTATCCACAACTTATTTGTTTTATTTATAGTGAAATTCATTCATTTAGCAACTCCATTCGCTGATTTCTTCTTTACTACTGTTTTGCCATTACAGTTACTCCGAGTCGCCCTCTGTTATTACCAATAATAGTACAATGCTAGTACAACGTAAAATACTAGTACAACGTGCTGCAGACTCAGGAGAAATTATAAATCATCCTTTACCCAGGATGAGCAAAATAGTACAGTATGTAATAAAAAATATGTGCTGTTTGCTTTTGATTGTATGTTGGTGTTACACATCTAGACGTAGCAGTCTAACATTGCATTCTTTCACACTGTACCCATTTGGAACAGTAATGCAGGGTTACACCTCAAAAATAATAATAATAATCTGAGATAAAAAGAGATGCCAATTTAACTTCTACATTGCAATAGTGATTTACAACATATCCTTCACCTGCAGGTTAAAAGCAGGGATTAGAATGCTGATAACCCAGAGTTAAACGCAGCATTAAGGCCCTTTAAAGTATTCGGATTTTTCATCTAAATTAAAACCGAACAGAACTTCCCATTTTATGGTAGACGTGTTTAGCTGGCTAGAGATTTCTAGCTGTCTCAAGTTATATTCTGTCAAAATACTTCCATGCTTTTTTGATTTAACAAAGTTCAAATGTCCCAGTGTGCTTCATCTTTTTAAGTAAGACGTTTCTGTCTTCCTTCTTTGATATACATGTCTACTTTAAGATGGTGATCTAGATATTGCTCTTCAATGGGGAAAAAAGTCTCTCTTTCTGTCTCTCTCTCTCTCTCTCTCTCTCTCTCTCTCTCTCTCTCTCTCTCT
>CAIGQW010053352.1:1534790-1568546 GCA_903798125.1 Danio choprae
ATCTCTTATACTAAATACATATACTATATAAACTAAATACATATACTATATAAACTAAGAACTTACTCTTGACAAACTTTAAAGTTATTTTTTTAAGACTCAGATTTTAAATAGTTGTATCTCAGACAAATATTGTCCTTTCCTAACAAACCATGCATCAGGGCAATGCTTATTTATCCAGCTTTCATGTGATGTATAAATCTCAATTTCAAAAAAATGATGCTTATGACTGGTTTTGTGGCCCAGGGTTGCATATTACAAATCTCCTATATTAGAGCATGCACTCAATAATTTGTTATTTCAGAGGAACATCAGTTATTTGATTTTGGAGCATGCTCTGCCATGAAGTCCATTATGATTTTGCAGCCCATCCATCTAGAATATTTGATGTTGATTGCAGCATTCTGCAGTCAAATATTGTTGAATAATGACTATTATTAATACAGTATAATTAACCGTTGTCCCTGGCAACCGCTGATTTACGCCGCCGTTTGCTCTGACACTCCTGTGCACTCCCTTTGTTCTCACATAATATTCTCACCTTGAATCAATATTTTATGTCCTGTTATTTACTGTGTAAGTATCCATTGTAATAAGTGGGATAATGTACAGCCAAATGGTCATTACTGCAAAAGAAACACTTCAGGATGATATAAGATCCACTTCTCTGTGACTGTACATTATCTCTTGCTCATACACCTACTGTGTCAGTTGATTCATTTATTTTTCCCTCACCAGTAATGGTCCATTCTGTGAAAGAACACACAGAAGCATTAGCAATCTTAGATGTAGAATTAATCATACTTGATTTAAGGTAACTGGATCACTTGTAGTTTTTCTGCCTACTATTTCATTATCTCAATAGTAAATAGCATAGATACAGCATAGCATATCCAAAATCTTACATTTGATTTGGACTTTCAGCAATGTAGTCGTCATTTTCACATAACTTTTCATAAAACATGGTTCTTGGTTTCACATGTACATGGTTTTTCAGATGTAGCCCTGGTTGATTGACTTTAGCTCCAACCCTGAACCAAGTCAAAGACCACAATTTTCAAGGTTTCCTAGATCCTTTTTTTTTATAGATCCCTGCTGTGTCTGAATTCCCATCAGACAGTTTTGCACAAGGATACTCTTCCAAAACTGATTTCAGACAGACCTTTGAGGATGCATAAAGGTTTAATGATCTACAACAAGCAGTGAATGCTTTAATGGTAACTTAGTAAATATTTCACTACTATTCTCTTGCTAGAAATGATACCAAAAGCGGAAATGTTGGTCAAAAAATGTACATTCACACACAAAAACACTGCCCACCAGCTGTGAAACCATCATGTTTTTGAATACAAAGTATCATCTATATCGAAGGTCGCAATCTCGGTCCTGGAGGTCTGGTGTCCTGCAAATTTAAGCTGCTGCCTCGCAGCTGGAAGGTCAAAGGTTCAATTGAACCAGTCGGCACTCTGAAAAACACACACACAAAAAACACTCACAAACTAGGGGCTCTCGAGAAATACCTGATCTTGTATCCCTCCTAATGCTCTTTGACCAGGCGGGAACCTTGGGCTCATCTATCTCCGAGCTCAGGGTTCTCTCCCGGGACAGCATGCCAAACCTGCTATCATAGTTGAGCATTATCTAAGTGTGAACTCTTGAACTAGGCTTTTTAGAAACATCCTTGCAGGTGTGTTGAGGCAAGTAAGAGCTAAATTCTGCAGGACACCGGACCTCCAGGACCGAGTTTGAGATCCCCTGATGTATATCATAGATCTCTCTTAAACCTGGCAATAGAAACTGGTATTTAAAAAAATATAAAATGTTCCATTTATGACCATTTATGCCCCTTTTTCACTAATATAGTTCAATTGCTGCTTTGGAGCCAGAGCCTAGATCCAAAGTGGTTCTTTATCTTTCGACACCCAAAGCAGAATCTCTGAAGAAGGAAAAGCGGTTGTTACAGTAAGTGACAGCAAAAGATTGCTGGCCTAGAAGCAATGCCGCATTGCAGACAATGTGGAATTTGGACTTTTTCTACTTCCTAGTTGGAAATAACATCTAGAAGGCTGCTAGAAATCAGATATTCAACCTGTGACCTTGGGGCAGATCGAAGAACCCCAGAGTGGTGTCAGTTCTGCTAAAGCGATATTAGCACGGAGCTATACCCTATCTGATACATCTAAATAAATTGTTCAATTATGTTTAAAGCACAAAATGAGTGGGAACGATACTAATAATACTAATACAGGCTAATTCTGAGATGATATATGCTTTAGAGTGAAACAAATTCAAAGTACACCTATCATTTTCTATTCCTTTCTTTTAGACATAATTGGTACAGTAATATGAAATGTTATGAAATATATCCTTAGCACGGTGAAAATGCGACTGTGCAATTAACTGGAATGCTTTGAGGTCAGAAGTGGGACAATGGAATGCACTTGTTGAACGCACATGAGCGCCGCCACAAAGTTGTTATTATTGAATGAAAAGCCTGAAATTTTGTTCAACCACTGAGTTTTTGAGTTGTGATACACAGGCGGAATCACTAATCTATAATAGAGACTTATTCATTCATTCATTTTCCTTTGGCTTAGTCCCTTATTTATCAGGGGTTGCCACAGCAGAATGAACTGCCAACTATTCCAGCATATGTTTTACGCAGCGTATACCCTTCCAGTCGCAACCCAGTACTGGGAAACACCAATACACTCTCACATTCACACACACACTCATACACTACGGCCAATTTATTTAATCCAATTCACTTATAACATATCTTTGGACTGTGGGGGAAAGTCACGAGAACATAGGAAGAACATGTAGACTCCACACAGAAATGCCAGCTGGCTTAGCAGGGATTCGAACCAGCGACCTTCTTGCTGTGAAGCAACAGTGCTAACAACTGAGCCACCATGCGGCCCATAGAGACTGCCAATATATATATATATATGTCACTGGGTGAAATTCATGGATACAAAATCAATTCTTTTGGGATGCCAGTGACAAAACTAATGATTTGCTTTTGGTTTTCTATGAGCAGTTAACAAACCCTACTGTATTTTCTTGTAATTTATCAAAAGTAGGTACAATGCCATCTTTGGTTGACATGATTTGAATGCACCTAACCTCGTTATTATGACTTGTAGGAATGATCTCTGTGTATACAAACTACTATGGCGCTCTGCATGAACACGTTATATTCACTGTGTTTGAATGCCGAAGTTGGTTCACAAAGTTATTAACATTAATAGCAATGCATTGTTGATGGCGCATTTATTTTTGGAATTTACATATTGTGTTTTGCTGGGAAAATATGAGACGTATTCCACAAAAAGACCATATATTCTTTGCTCAATAACTGAACATACACAACAAATAATATATATATTTACTATTTTTTATGGTAAGTGGTTGCAAACAATTTATATGGGCTGAATTTATACAAACAAATCAAATTTTGGAATGTTCAAATTGTTTGTTTATATTCAGCCCATATAAATTGTTTGCAACCACTTACTTTAAAAAATGTATAGTACATCCAATGAATCATTTTTTTTTAGTGAATGACTGTGTTACAAAAAAGTTATTCATACATAGCTGCGTTGTCCCAATACACAGGTTATGACTGAAATCATAATTGTCATCCACATTCTGATCATACCCTTGCTTTTCAGCTCACTGATAACCTGCATAACATGGATTTGTTCACTCAGTTGTGTTCATGCGAGTGATGTAGAGCATGATGAAAAAAGGTCTTGACAAAATTCAACACCTGGTCACAAGAGCAGTGGAAACAGAGCCATAGGCAAGTGGAAACAGAGCCATAGGCATTCAAGGATACATATAGGTTGCCTTCAAAAAAATTGATTATATGAAAGAATCTCAGAAATACAACCGTTGCCTTTCTATTGCTGTAGGCTGCTTTCGGACGCAGCCCATGATTAGATCTAAACTCTGAAAGTCTGGGGCTGCATCCGAAAACTGAAAGAAATGTTTTCTCTGCAGGAATTAGGAAGTCAACAAGGCAGGTCCGAATCTGATGATCGTGTCATGTCCAGTCTTTCGTGATGCCTCTATTGAGTTCTTCAAAGGCAACGCAAATCAACATGTTTCCTTTGTTGGATAGGCTGAATGAAAGAAATGACATTTGTAAGTTGCGTTTGGCTGTATAATTGTAGATTTATGCCCATCTTTTTAACATCTGACACGATTTCAAACACAAAAGCAATATTTGGATAAAGGAAATATCCGCTTGGTTACAATCAAAGCTCTCAGTTTTGTTGTAGATCAATATTCTGTTATGCTGCCTCAGAAGCATAATGGAGACATGACTCAAGGAAAGAAACGATGACTGAAAATTTCAATTGACACACAGTTTTGCATATAAATCTACGTTTATACTGGATTTTTTCAACTTTTGACTTTTTTTCCTGTGAGAAATTTGTATTGTGGTTTGTAAATATCCACTTGGTCATCAAAGCCCTTTTGTTGTAGATCAGTAGACGCTGCCTCAGAAGCCTGTCAGAAATCTGTTTCGGGAGACCTTTCAAACCCAAACACTGACTAAAAAAGTCTTTGGTTTATAGAGCAGAAGGCAAAATGCTTTCGGATGTATTCAATTGAACTCCAGGGCCTGTGTCATAAAGGTTAACATTTGTGCTTTGGGTTCTTCATTGTGGCCCCTATTGACCCTTTGTGGTCTATGATTCAACAGTTAATGCAATGTATCTCAAACAGTTAAAGCCAATTACATCTTTGAGTGTGAGGTTTTACTTTTTGCAATATTTTTCAATGACCTCTTTGGTTCTGTACATCACCAAAATATAGACTGCACTATTGAAATTGCATTATTACAAATGCACTGCTTTTTACATTGTTTATCATTCACTCTTTGTTTCCTATCTTTCTCAAGTTTATGTCCTTTTTGCTGTAAGAACATGAGATGTGTTGGATTTTTTTTTTAGCTTGGCATGTTTTATTTTCTTTTACGTTTCTTTTTTTAAACAGAGAACCTTTTACAGCAACAGCCTGAAGTGAGACAAAACGATTGCCATTTTTGTCACATTGTATTGCTCTCACAGCTTTACAGCCAAACAAGAAAATACCAAAATGTGTTCCAATCATGTCAACTCTCTCTAATGAGTTGGGGAACAACGGAGTTGAGGATCTAAATTCAGCTTTATTTGAGAATTGTCAGGCAGGCAAAGGTCAACAGGACAGATAGGAGCATGTAGGTAATCCAAAGCGTAGTGAAAGTTACAGGCGAATGGTCGGCACAGGCAGCAAAACAACGTAAACAATGAAACAAACAAAGGTCAAAATAGGCTAGACAAGGCATAGAAAATGGCAAGACTAACAAAGAGTGTGTGTGAATGAGTTGTCTTTATAGTAGTAATCAGTCCATCATGAGCTTCCAGCTGTGTGTGTGTAATCAGGGGGAATCAGGAACTGGTGTATAAGTGCAAAGATTTCTGGGAGTTGTAGTTCATTATATTGGTAGTTCTCCAGCGTTCTGTACAGGCTAGATTGCTGGTGATCGTGACACTCTCAAACAGAGCTTTTTAAAGTATGATTGTTGAATCGTCAACAATTCAAATGCTTATTTAGTTTGATCGTGACCCCAGCATGTAGTTATGCTATTTTTTTTTAATCAGTGGTGTATATGATACATATTCCGTTTTTTCCAATAATGATTTAAAGTTGACATATAACTAGCAATTAGAGATTAACTGAAAAGGACATTTTGGCACATAATGATAACTGATAACTTTGATATGTCTGGAAGTCTATAACCAATATATTTAGGCTAAAATAATCAACAAATATTGATAATTACAAAAACTAAGACTTTATTATTATTTTTTTTAAGATAAACATATAAAGAAATCTGCAAGGTCACATTTAGATCTTTCTTTTCCTAGAGTCATTACATCAAATTACTAATTTTGAATTGCAATTTAACTGGAGAACAGGGTTTATAATTTATTGAATGTTAATTCTTTTTGGTGGTAATATTTAAGCAAGCCTGTAAAAAAAAATCAAAGCGAATTCATTCTTTAACTAAATTAATTGCTACAGACTGCCATCGAAGTGAACTATTGATACGAGAATACATGAATTGTACGACACTGAAAAAGCTAAATAAAACTGAGTCCGTTGGCAGAAGGCACTTCCATTACACTTACTAAAGAGCACTGGACATTAGTAAGTGACCAAAACTGCTGTGGTGTAACAGCACAGCTAATCGATAACAACTGACATCTGCACTTATTCACTTAAGGCAAGTTAAAAATAATACATTCTAAGAATAATAAGATAATAAAAGTAGTGAAACTGTTTTCTTAAACTATGTTATGCCTTTCATTATTTGCAATTAATCTAGATTAAAATTAATGAGTTTGTTGTTTTTTTATTGATAGACAGACCTACATTATTATTATGATTCCATTCCAACGTAAATCACATTTTTGAGGGTCTAAACATGCTCAAACTCACAAAACTTTGCACACACACCAGAAGTGGTGAAAACATACACAACGTTTCGCCAAGAAACAGGAAGTTGTTAGATCTCAGGCCTATCCCATCTGCCTCAAAATTCACATTTTATAAAAGTCCTGACCTGCAGATATCTACATGGATTTTAATCATTCAGGATTCAAATGTAAAAGATTATCATCATTGTCTACATAAATATAAAAAACACTAGGAGAGAGCGAGGACGAAAGTAACAAAGTGATTTTCTCGAGGCCTTGACAACATTTGATTTCCAGGCTATAACAGCACATTCAGTTGCATTCAACCCTTGATGGAGCTGCCAAATATCAGCTTATTTCAGGACCGTGTCCCGCAGTTAGCTCTATTCAATTTCTGTTTTTAAGTGCAAAAAGTAAATTATTGAAGTGGTTTCTTTTTTCCTGATTACAAGTTGTGTTTCTCTTTTCATGTTTCACACTAATGTTCAATCTACAGGTTATTTAGTGCTATAACACATTTTTAAGTCTCAAATGTCTGAGTTTTTCAGTTTAAAAGTAAAACAGGTCTAAATAGTTCCTGTGGGGATGAAAGTAGCAGTGTTATTTATGTCTCACTGCTAATAGCCATGCCTTATTTTTCACATTAGTTTTCAGTGTTTTGACTAATATGTTTTATAAGATTAATGCATATTGCCAATAATAATAAACAAATATTCAAAAATTATAGAAAATGTTAACATTTTGCATTGCTTTTAAAACATTTGATGGAGTTAAATTTAAAATGAAAATGCTGTTTAATTTTTTACATTTTTTTGCTGCAAAAATAAAGGACAAAATAGGTTTGCAGTAAACATTAACAAGGTCATAGTCAGATATATTTAAAATAAACAAGATTAAAGAGTAAATCTAGCAAATATTGTTGTGTTACTTTTGACCCAACCTTGTGTTACTTTCGTCTCTGCATATGGAGTCACAGTAACAATGTGCAACTTTTGTTTAAAGTGAAATTATTTTGGAGTTGTTCTACATTGATACAAACTAACACCTGATTTTGATAGACCTCTCCAGTGAGTTAGTAACCACAGCAAAAATATATTTCTGCTAAAAACATTATCTTTTAAAAATAGGTTTTTATGAAAAATGTTACTTTCTTCCCCACTCTCCCCTACCTCATCCCACTCCTTCTTCACCTCAGAGGGCTTTGGTGGAATCTGACTGTAGATGGTTTGCTCACTTTCAACTTTGCACATGAGCAGATCTGTTTCCTCGCTAGTGAAATTTTCAGTTTTTCTGCTTACAAAGTCTGCCATGTGAATAGCGAAAGCGCCACGATGCGACTGCAACTCATGCTTAAAGAGAATAGGAGACTTGCATAAGGCATGCCCAAAACATATGCATAACTAATTAAGAGAATAAGGACAACTCTTTTAGCTCATGCGCTGGGCACGCTGACCATTTTTCCCATCCTGAAAATAGCAAAAGTGTATTTGGGCACACTCTAAGTTCTCCTGCACCATGTGCTTAGATTGTTAAAAAATATATTTAAAAAGATCTGCCCCAAAATTCACATTTAATAAGAGTCTTGTACTGAACACATATACAGTACTGTGCAAAAGTCCTAAGCACTATACCAGCTTTCTTGACCTAAGACTTTTGCACAATATATAATCAATCAGTCTATTAATGAAAAATAAAGAGAAAATATAGAAAATATGTACAAAAATCAATAACAGCACAACATTTCCTATTCAAGCAAAAGTCTGTTTAATGGGGCTTCCCTTGGCACCAAGCACAGATGCCAACTGTTGTTAATATCAGGTTTCTTTTAGCACTTTCCAGAGTTCTTCTTTAGGTTTAGAGTATCACATCTTTCTTTTTCTGTCCAGGTGATCTCATACAGCCTCTATAATATTCAGGTCTGGACACTGTGAAGGCCATTTCTTGACTGTCTGTGTTTCATCAGCTGTTTTCTTTCTCCAAATAGGATTTCAATACCAACTGTGCTATCTGAACTGTTTTGTTAATATCAGGCTTCTTTTAGCACTTTCCAAAGTACTTCTTTAGGTTTAGAGTGTCATATCTTTCTTTTTCTGTCCAGGTGATCTCATACAGCCTGTATAATATTCAGGTCTGGACCCTGTGGAGGCCATTTCATGACTGGCTGTGTCTGTCTCCAAATAGGATTTCACTGCAATTATCAGATCATTATTATGCTGAAAATAAAAAACTATTACCACTGAAGTCCTTTCCAGAAGGAATGGCATAATGGATTAAAACCTATCTGTACTTTTCAACATTCACAATTCCATCAATTTAGACAATATTGCTAACAACACATAGAAATGCAGCTCGAACCAGGACAAACAGCCTCTTTCTAACATTGTCTTAAGCAATTAAACCAAAATAATTCAAAATCTAACCTAACTCCTATCCTAGCATACATTATACTACACCAATTGAAAGATAATTTATTTACCCTGTATAAATCTCAATTTAAAAACAAAACTAAATAAATGACACTTATGACTGGTTTTGTAGTAAAGGGTCACATATATCCATTATACCATCAGTAAAACAACAGATTTAATAGCCTAAAACTTGTAAAACAGTACTGTACATGCCAGTATTCCTTTACAGTCATATTACCACATGCTTGCGGAAGGAATATTCATATATATATATATATATATATATATATATATATATATATCAATGACTTTGACATAGTCCTCCTTTATTTACAGACTGAATGCTTATTAACTGTTCTCTGTCATCCTAAGGCCAATGGGCGACTTTGACCCCTCTTCAGAGCTTCAGTATACAGTAGTTATAGCTGCTTTTTATTCAAAGCTTGTTGTTATGCAGTGAAGTAGTCTTTCATGAGCATATCTTGACCATATTTAAACTACTGCATATCTTAAGTAGCTCGGCACTTAAAAGGCCACAGTTTCAGAATAGCTTCCTCAACTGCGTGCCTGAGCAGGTCACCTGTTCCAGCGCTGTAGTGTGTGTGCTGAGTCCAACAGAAATAACTGGAGTACACAGACGGATGAGCCGCTCTCTGCACATAAGCCCCTGCACAAAGCAAATTAATCTCTTCTCCTCCTGCAGTTCTGCCATAAACCTTCCTCTCTCCGCACTTATTTAGCTGCACACTGACAAAATATTTGCTTCACAAACCTGTAAATTACAGCGTTAGACAGCAACAGTGCCATATGCTGTCATTAAGAATTGTGCCGTGACACTGCGAACAGAAAAATGGATGTATTTTATAATTTACATGGAAAAACCTCTGAATAGCCTCGGGAGTCATACAAAAAAAAACGCTGATTTCTTTTTTTTCTTCTTCTCTTCAATGGAAAGCAACTGCTCTACTGAAATGGAGATTTCTAACTTCTCTCTGTCCCTGAAAATAACGTTACCGCTCATACCCTCATGTTTTATGTAGTAGTATTTACTCACAAAAGTGTTTTTTTGTGTTTGTGTGTGTGTGTTTGTGTGTTTCCAAAAGCTGAAGATGTGTTTTTGGCAGCTGAGACTTTTGTGATAAGATTTTCCACAGTGAGCATACGGGTCTAAATGTGCTGGATAATTCTATTGGTTACAGACAGCAAGCTGAAAAGAGCTGTATGGATTTGGAGCTTTGGGCTTTAAACACAACATCAACACACTATACCATCACTGACACACTCTGATAAGCACAGCACTGTGTGTGTGTGCTTCGTGTGTGTGATCTTGTTTTGCTTTATATATGAAGGCCAATAATGTTTTGTTTGTTTTTTTCACCCAGAAATACTGTTAAACCTCTTAGAGGAATGGTTTGGATGGCACACTGTCAATCGCAACATGTGATAATTTCCATTTATCCCTTAATTAAAAAACAAGCAAACAAAATAGTTACAGAAATAAGACAAACATTTTCTTAATTTACTTTTTTTTTCATAAGGGTAGTACTTTCTTCTGAATACAAGAACTGCTTGAATGAAGTGTTTTATATGTATTGTAAAACTGTAAAAAAAGAATTGACAGTATTACTGGCAATTTTGATTACCAGTAGTACTGTAAAATTTACATGTGCACTGTAAATCAACAATTACAGTTGTGCTATACAGCACAGTTGTAATTGTTCATTTTCAGTGTGCTTGTAAATGCTGCCAGTAATACTGTAAAATGTACAAATGCACTGTAACAGTATATTTGTACAGTATACCTGGCAACCCCAAATTGCCAGTAATACTGTCAATTCTACAGCATTTTTTACAGTGTATAGTAGCATTTATTGTTCATTGGAATATTGTTTACTGTTTTTGTTGTATTTGTTGTTTCTTGAAAGATTATTATTTCTTTTCATTTTTAAATAATTTCATTTCATTCAGGCATTCGTTTTCCTTCGGCTTAGTCTCTATTTCAGAGGCTGCCACAGCAGAATGAACCGCCAACTATTCCAGGATATGTTTTACGCACCTTCTTGCTGTGAGACCACAGTGCTAACCACTAAGCCACCGTGCTGCCCATAATTTCTTTTATTTTTAGTTAATATAATACTTATCATATTATGTGGTTGTGCGAAGGAAAAGCATTTCATTTGTTTTCTTGATTGGGTTTGAATATTGTTTATTGTTTTGGTTGTTTCTTGAAATATTATAATTTATTTTTATTTGTGTTTATTTTGGGGCAGCACAGTGGCGCAGTGGGTAGCACAAGTGTCTCACAGCAAAAAGGTCGCTGGTTCGACCCCCGGCTGGGTCAGTTGGGATTTCTGTGTGGAGTTTGCATGTTCTCCCCGTGTTGGGGTTTCCTCCGGGGGCTCCGGTTTCCCCCACAATTCCAAAGACATGCGGTACAGGTGAATTGGGTAAGCTAAATTGTCCATAGTGTATGAGTGTGTATGGATGTTTCCCAGTGATGAGTTGCAGCTGGAAGGGCATCCGCTGCATAAAACATATGCTGGATAAGTTGGCGGTTCATTCTGCTGTGGCGACCCCAGATTAATAAAGGGACTAAGCTGAAAAGAAAATGAATGAATGACTGTGTTTATTTTTAGTTAATGTATTACTTCTTATATATAATTATTACGGCAAAGCATTTTAATGGTTTTCTTAATTGTTTTTTTTTTATCCCATCCTAATTTCAGTTTAATTAATTAAAATAAAGCATAAATAAAATAAAGAAAAAAAACATATTCATTGCATAAACATTGTTATGTCTTTGGACAATATACATTTGCAGATGAACAATAATACTATCAAATGTGCATGTATATATGTACATGTTGTAAATAAAATGTTTACAGGTCCTATTTTAATTACCACTAATATAAATGTCATATTGAATCTGGAAAAACCTCTTAAAATCACTTGTACAGGTGGTGTTTGTGCGCAAGATTGTGTGTGTGATGCAAATCCATTCAAGATTGATTTTGAAGTCCCACTAATATGATAATCTGTGTAATGTTCTGCTTGTATCTGCTGTTACCGTATGCATCCGTATGGTTAAAAAAAATAATAAATAAATAAATAAATACAGACTGATATGGAAAGTCTTTGGAGGATTGCATCTTCAGGCCTGTCTTGTTCCCAGCATATGTTCACTCACTGTGACTTTGTTTACCGTATGTGTATTCAGCATACAGGTGTTCAATGTCACTTCGTCTAGCTGTAAAGTGTTTGTGTGTGTGTGTCTGTGCCCAGCTGCACTAATTCGTTCCAGCTTTGGCATGATGTGAATTAGGATGATTGGCAATAAACACACTTGCCAAGTCTGCAGTTTTACTGCAAAATTGTACTGCATTTAAACTGTCACTGTGGCTTTAATTTCCTCCCCCCACCCCCCTCTAATATCTGATCAAATGGATACTATTTCTTTATGATGTTAGCTCAGAGTGATTGCAATACAGCAGATTTACTGGTCAACTAGTATGCTGCCTTCATTTTTTTTGTTGAATCAGATGCACTAGTTTAGTCATCTCAACGTATATCAGTCAAACTAATACTAATATATTAAATTAATCTTTGCATAACTTAAAAAAAAATGTTGCAAACAATTTATGTGTTGAATTTAAACATATTTGTTTACATTTGTTTGTTTAAGTTAAGGGCCTCACAGTGGCGCAGTGGGTAGCACGTTCGCCTCACAGCAAGAAGGTCGCTGGTCGCTGGTTCGAGCCTCGCCAGTTGGCGTTTCTGTGTGGAGTTTGCATGTTCTCCCTGTGTTGGCGTGGGTTTCCTCCGGGTGCTCCGGTTTCCCCCACAAGTCCAAAGACATGCGCTATAGGTGAATTGGGTAGACTAAATTGTCCGTAGTGTATGTGTGTGAATGAGTGTGTATGGATGTTTCCCAGAGATGGGTTGCAGCTGGAAGGGCATCCGCTGCGTAAAACATATGCTGGATAAGTTGGCGGTTCATTCCGCTGTGGCGACCCCAGATTAATAAAGGGACTAAGCCGAAATGAAAATGAATGAATGAATGAATGTTTAAGTTAAGCCACTTAAAAAAATGTAGTAAATCCAAGGAATCATCTTTGAATCATTTTTTTCAGTGTAGTTAGAACCTGATTAACTTATTAAAATGAGTTAAAGGAACAAAAACATTTGTAGTCATGACTTTTTGTCATATCATTTTTTACAGTGTACGAATGCCACATTTTAAGGCATCATAAATGAAAAAAATACACTTTGAACCAACTTGGAATTTGTTACAGCAATTTTTTCTTTCTCAAAGTATAATTTAACTTTGGTTCAAACTATAAAATTGAATTTAATCCAAATCAGAAATATTTATTGTGGTCAAGAAAAAAATGACGTTCACACAAAGTAATAATATTGTTTAATATAGAGTCATTAAATATATTTTTTCTTTAGTAAAAAGTTTTTAGTTTTTTTGCTAGCTCAAAGTATAATCTTGCTTTAAACCAACCCAAAAATACTGTAATTAGTTACAGCTAAATGTATAAATTACCCTCAAATTTTTGTTTTGAATTGGTTGAAAATGATCAAAATATTTAATCTGCCCAAGGAAAATAATACATTGACTCGAAGGTACAAAATATATTTTATAGACCATGAATTAATTGATGGGCCTCACAGTGGCGCAGTGGGTAGCACGTTCGCCTCTGAGCAAGAAGGTCGCTGATCGCTGGTTCGAGCCTCGGCTGGGTCAGTTGGCGTTTCTGTGTGGAGTTTGCATGTTCTCCCTGTGTTGGCGTGGGTTTCCTCCGGGTGCTCCGGTTTCCCCCACAAGTCCAAAGACATGCGGTATAGGTGAATTGGGTAAGCTAAATTGTCCGTAGTGCATGAGTGTGAATAGGTGTGTATGGATGTTTCCCAGAGATGGGTTGCAGCTGGAAGGGCATCCGCTGCGTAAAACATATGCTGGATAAGTTGGCGGTTCATTCCGCTGTGGCGACCCCAGATTAATAAAGGGACTAAGCCGAAATGAAAATGAATGAATGAATGAATTAATTAATTGATATAATTTGGTTTGACTTAAAATAAAAAGTCTAAGTAATATTGTACTTTGGACTAAACTATAAATAAATGTATGTTGAATGAAGGAGTGCTTTCATTTCTTTCAGTGTACAGTATGTTTCCATTTAATTTTATAATCTCATGTTTACATCCCATGTTTTCAAGAAAATAAAAATCATCACTTGTTGGGAAACTGATAGAAATGATCAATAATTAAAGGCACAATATGTGGCATCTTTTCATTAATATTTCCAAAAACCACTAAACTGGCAAAAAGTTAAACTACTGAGTCTTTCAAAGTATTTTTTATATAGGATTAAGGGGAAAAAATATGGTTTCTGTTTTTAACCTGGTTTTCTTCTATTTGACTTAAAGCAAAAAAAACTAACCCCCTAGGAAAAATGAGAGTCATTACCTTTTCTCAATTAGTGTATTTGCATGTCTTCTCATTGTATTAAAACCCATACCTTATTATCCACCTTGAATGGATAGTTGACTCAGAAATGAAGGTATTGTATTCTCACCATTTACTCAGCCTCAAATACAGTCCCAAACATTTATTAGTTTCTTACTTCTGTTGAACACACACAAAAAAAGATATTTTGAAGAATGTTGGAAATGGGTAGCCATTGACATACATTAGCGAAACAAATAAACTCAACAGAATGACAGAAAATGACAGAAATTTCATTCATCCATTTAATTGTGAGCATTGATGAATTTAATTGTGAGCATATTCACATTGATGAAACTTCACACTGTTGCTTTATATCTGATTCTGATTTGCCACATTATTTTTGGACTCAATTTGTGTTGTGTTGTACAATCTGTATCTGTACTATAAAGTTGCTTTGATTCTCTTTAAATTCTTAAAATATTCTAAGAAATCATCTTTGTTTTATTCTTAGGCACTACTGTGTGAATCCATGAGTACAGGGCAATCCCAGAATGCTTTTTCAATCAACATTTCAGTCTAAAACGTATTGATCAAAAGCATTACTGTATCCAACATTTAATTCTGATTAGCATTTTGCATCTTAAGCAACATGCTAACAGCAAACTCGGTTAAAATGAAGTGTAATTTGGGTATCTTTTTGGTTTAAAATATATTCTTTTATTTGATAATTAATTTTTTAATGCTTTTGCAGAGGTTATACATATATTGAGTGTTCCTAGTCAGTCATTTAGAAGCTTCCGTGACTGTTAAGATGCTGCTTTATAAGAGGAATATTTCCAACCCAGCCTCATTCTGAAAACGTACCTCTGGATACATTTCTGGAGACCGCGAAATACGTCCCGGGAGGTATGTTTTTTTTTGCAGTTTTGACTGTTGACTGACTGTTTGACTGACTGAACGTCTGGCTAACCGATCGACTGACCCACCCTCCTCCTTCCCTAAACCCAACCAACAATTTTCAAAAGCAATCCAGAAAAAAGAAAAGCCCGTGACTGATTTTTACCACGTTCTCAGTTTTACCACATTCTCACCAGATTATTTACTTGTTTATTTTATTTTTTGGATTCTGTTTTTGTCTTACCTGCTTTCTGGAACCGTTCTTCACCGGAGTTTAACCCTGTCATCGTGGTCAACTCCTCTCTGCGTCTCAAGTCTGCGGACATTCATGGCAAGTTAACAGGACAAACTGGTTACAGCGGGAAAGCAGTTCATACGGAGGTAAGCGGTCAGCTGGTGAACGGCGTCATACCGCCCCGTAGCGTTGAAATTGAAAGGCAGCCATACGTACCTCTGGCCACAAAATTCGCGGTCTCCAGAAACATGTACAGGGCTACGTTTTCAGAATGAGCCTGTGTTGAATATTTTATATAAGGCAGCAAAGAAGTGAACTTGGTTTTGAAAGGGAGCTTCTGTTTATTGTGTCAGCAGAAATACGGCAATTAAGGCTAATAGCCCTACAGCTAAAAGCAGCAGGGCACTGTATGTATTTATATTTTCCAAATAACCCCCTTTTCCCCATGCATTACATGTTGTTACTTTGTAAATAATGCACTGGATGATTTTTTTTTTGTGATGATATTGACTTTGTTTGAATAGTTCTTTTTGAAAGGAATTGTAGTAGCATTCAAGTTTGAGGTCAGTAAGATTGTATTCATTCATCCATTTTCCTTTGGCTTAGTCCCTTATTTATCAGGGGTCGCCACAGTGGAATGAACCAATTCAATTCAATTCAAGTTTATTTATATAGCGCTTTTTACAATATAGATTGTGTCAAAGCAGCTTAACAAGTTCAAGTAAAGTCCAGGTTTTAGAGTTTAGTTCAGTTCAGTTCAGTTCAGTGTGGCTTAAGTTTCACTGCTGAAAGTTCAAACACTGAAGAGCAATTCCACCGAAGCGCAGCTCCACAAGTCCCGATCCGAGCAGGCCAGTGGCAACAGTAGCGAGGAAAAAACTTCACCAGTTGACGGAGTGAAGGAAAAAAACCTCGAGAGAAACCAGGCTATGTTAGGCACGGTCATTTTCTTCTGGCCAAGCTTCCTATGTGGAGCTGCAGTCTAGGCGCCGGCTGGAGAAGCTTGACATCCATCGTGTAAGTTGCAGGTGTGGGTAGGGCACCAGCGGGAGGTAAGGCTGGCCCACAGGATCAAAGGTAGACTCGTTCGTCACTGTAGCCTTTCAGGAATCAGTCTCATGCACTCCATTACTCCATGGCCACCACGGTATCAGCTCGGGATACGGCCTGGTCCAGGACACCTTCGGATAATCTCTTCACAGGTCTAGGATCGCATCGATGGCGCTGCAAATCTGTAGGGACCTCGGGATGAGTATCCCCAGGTGGAAATAGAAAATAAAGAAAATATTAAGCGTAGCTGCGGTTCATAGTGTATTTAAACCAGAAAGAAAAGTGATTGTTATAGATGAAAATAGCAGTTATATAACAACAATGTAAAGCATATGAGAGTTTCTAACACAATGGCTGGTGTATTAAGACAGTAGTACACTAATACACCATACCGTTATGCGACGCATTGAGTGTATGCTTTACTAAAAAGATAAGTCTTTAATCTAGTTTTAAATTGAGAGAGTGTGTCTGAGCCTCGGACATTATCAGGAAGGCTATTCCAGAGTTTAGGAGCCATAAATGAGAAAGCTCGACCTCCTTTACTCGACTTTGCTATTCTAGGTATTACCAGAAGCCCTGCATTTTGAGATCTTAAAGAGCGGGTTGGATTGTAGCGAGACAGAAGGTTAGTTAGATAAACAGGAGCTCCATTATTTAAAGCTTTATAGGTAAGAAGTAATATTTTGTAATCAATACGGAACTTAACAGGCAGCCAGTGTAAGGAGGATAAAATTGGGGTGATATGATCATATTTTCTAGACCTGGTAAGAACTCTGGCAGCTGCATTTTGTACTAGCTGAAGTTTATTAATCGAAGATGCTGGGCAACCAGCGAACAGAGCATTACAGTAATCCAGCCTAGAGGTCATAAAAGCGTGAACTAGCTTTTCTGCATCTGAGATGGATAGCATATTTCTTAACTTAGCGATATTTCTCAGATGAAAGAAGGCGGTTTTTGTGACATGGGAGATATGATTTTCAAAAGATAGATTGCTGTCTAATATAATGCCCAGATCTTTTACAGTAGAGCTAATGCTAACTTTGCATCCCTCTAATTGCAGGTCAAGTTGTGAGATCTGCTGTGTACAGGATTTAGGCCCAATAAGTAATAATTCTGTTTTGTCTGAGTTTAAGAGAAGAAAATTGTTGGTCATCCAGTCTTTAATATCTTTAATACATTGAGTTAGTTTAGACAGTTCAGATGTCTCATCAGGTTTTGTTGAAATATATAATTGGGTATCATCTGCATAGCAGTGGAAGCTGATCCCATGTCTTCTAATAATGTCTCCCAGGGGTAGCATGTATATTGTAAACAGCAAAGGGCCTAGAACTGACCCTTGAGGCACCCCATACTTTTCTGGCCTGGTTTGTGAGAGCTGTCCATTTATATTGACAAACTGGTAACGGTCAGTTAAGTATGACTTAAACCATTGTAGAGCCTGTCCCTGGACACCTGTAGAGTTTAAGCGATCTATAAGGATATTGTGGTCAATGGTGTCAAATGCAGCACTAAGATCAAGTAAAACTAATAACGAGATGCAGCCTTGGTCAGCAGCTAAGAGTAGATCATTGGTTATTTTCACTAATGCGGTTTCTGTACTGTGATGAGGCCTGAAACCTGACTGAAACACTTCAAAAACGTTGTTCATCTGTAGAAAGGAGCATAATTGGGCAGAAACAACTTTTTCTAGTATTTTAGACATAAATGGAAGATTTGAAATAGGCCTATAATTAGCTAAGTTGCTGTGGTCAAGTTGTGGTTTCTTAATAATAGGCTTAATAACAGCTAGCTTGAAAGGATTTGGAACATGGCCTAAAGATAAAGAAGAGTTAATAACATTAAGAAGAGGTTCTCCTACTACAGGTAACAACTCTTTCAGTAACTTAGTTGGAATTGGGTCTAACATACATGTAGCTGGTTTAGAACCATTTATAAGTTTATCTAGCTCTTCCTGTTCTATCCTGTTGAAGCACTGAAGATTATATTGATTCAGTGGAATGTTTATTGAATCTGAGGTATAATGTGGAGCAGAAAGTTTAGCATCTTCTATTTTCTGTCTGAAGCCTTCTATTTTATCACTGAAGAAATTCATGAAGTCATCACTACTAATGTGCGGAGGGATATTCTGTTCCAGAGATGACCGATTATTTGTTAATTTACCAATGGTGTTAAATAAGAATCTAGGATTGTTCTGATTGGTGAACCACCAACTATTCCACCATATGTTTTACACAGCCTTCTGCTTCAGTCACACTAGCAGCGACTTTGTAGCTGCCTGTCGCTCTAGGTGGCGATCTGCTGGAAACACAGGTCTGTGTAGGTCTACAGCATGGAGAATACAACCGGCCTCTGAGTGAGCTGAGAGAGGATCATGTAAGCTCTACTGCTGCCCCTATTGGCTGTCGCTCAAGAAAGTCACTCTTCATTTGCATTAAGTTGAAGGATTCCCAACTTTGTTGCATCGCTCGACACGCCCATCTGGTCGCCAGCCATAGATATTTACATTAGATGTCGCCTACACTGTTGTTATCTATTGGAAGGAATGTGTCAATAGAGCCGCCATTTTAGTAATGGATGTGGGACCAAGGTGCAGTGGAGGACTGGCCATCCAGAGTCAGATATATATACAAATATATACATATATCTATGATCGGGAGATTTACTGGTGGTCAGTATGCAAATATTTTTTTTAATTCCGAAAATTATAATTTTACATCACTTTTCTACATCGATGGATACGTGATCGCATGGGCATTGCTGACAAAGAGCATGCGTTTGTGTGCATGGAAATGTATTATCCTCCCTACCTGTTAAATTTGATCTAATCCGTGTCCTGAAACACACCCCCTCTCCTGCTTTCGCTTCTTATTCTAATGGAGGGAACGATTCGTTTTTGAATGAATATCTGTTATGAACGACTCGTTCACTTAGCCAACAATAGTAGCGTACTGGCACCGCAGCATCTTGTTGTCATATTTCATTTACATTATTTGCTTATTTTATTCAACAAATCTAGCATAAGCCTAGTATTTAGTGCGAGTTGGTGCTACTGTTAAGTGCAGTAAGAGATTGGTGCTATGGTCAGTGCAGTAAGAGACTGTATTATCATCAATACTTGTTGAACACAAATGTTCGTAACATAAAAACATAAAAAACTAAATCTTACTTATGTAATGTTCTGCCTTTGTACTTTGTTTTCTTTGTTTGCTCGTTATTACACCCATACGCAGCGCTAAAGTCCAGCATCTTCAGACTGGCTTTGGTCTTGACTAGTGCGGTTGAATGACATTCGTCCCGGAGCACTGTACAAATGTGGCGGCGGTATTGACGCATGCTCGAGGTGCATATGCGATATCTAGTGTATATATATCTATGGTCGCCAATGGTCGCTGTCGCGTGCGTAGACGGAGGTCGCCGGAAGTCGCTGACTCTCCATTGAAATGAACAGTCGCTTGCTGCTTTGCCACTTTGCCACTAGTCGGTCGTAGTGTCAATGAGGCTTTACAGCCTCAACCCAGTACTGGGAAAGTAAGATTTTATTATTTGTATTATTATTATTTTTTTTTATTCAATTTTTAGTCAGTCAGCATGCTGAATAAAAAAATATGAATAATGACAATAAAGATTCTTGTTTGTTATCTTGTATTCATTAAAAAGATCCAGATTTCTTATATGAAAGAATAATAAATGTTTTGTGGAATTAAATTAAATTCAAGAGTAAATTAATTTAATTTTCTTTTTAATTTAATTTAAATTAAATATGTAAAAACAGGAAACTGCTATTTAAAATTGTAGTAATATTCAACAATACGAGTTTTTTTGACTGTTTTTTGATTAAATAAATGTAGCCATGATAAACAGAAGTTGTACCAAAACCATTAAAAAAGGCCTTAAATTAAATAAAGTTTAATTTAAATTTGTAAAATGAAGAAAATGTTTTCTGAAATTCTCAAAATGTTCAAAAATATGTTGTTTTTTTATTGTTTTTTTTTATTAAAAGTAAATGCAGCATTAATTAGCAAGAGAAATGTGATCAAAACCAATAAAAAAGCCTTACCTGCTTTAAAATTCAATCAAATTAAATGTGTTATTTTTAATTGTAATAATATTCAACAATAATATTTGTTTTACTTTTTTTTTTTTGTTTGTTTTGTTTTGTTTTGTTTTAGTTTTTATTAAATAAATGTTACTTTGATTAGCAAGGGAAATGGTACCAAATCCATTAAAAAAGGCTTACCGGCTTACTAAAAGTGACTTTATCCTGCCAGTTGTATGGTAGTAATTAAAACTCACTTTGGCTGCCACTGCATCAAAGAAAAATATCCTTCTGAGCTTTGTGCAAATGGCTCTATTGATTAAAGTGCTAGTTAACTTTATCACTTTAGTTTGTTGAACAGGCTCGGCCTCCCTCTCCTCGTCTGACAGATGCTTTTAAGGATGGCTTTGTTACACAAACCTGGCAGTCCTGGCGATAAAAACCCTCAGTCTCTTTCTGTTCCAGCACAAAACCAGCTGCGGGCAAACTCTCCCCTGCCCGTCCCTTCCTGGTATCACGGATAGCGAAGCCTCTCTCTCTTTTTGAAGTGCAGCCACGGTCATGGTAGTGATTAGCATTACAGGGTTTATGCTGCTTTCATAACCACCTGCTTCTCCCTCCAGCAGACGATGGTGGACCAGACGGCTTTTTTCAAATCATTTCGAAGCGTGTGCACTAAAAGTTTTTTCCCACACGTCCTCCCTCAGATCTCAGAGCTTCGTTCTGCAGGTATTTTGAGGTGACCGCGTCTCAGTGTCACTAAAGTTTGCGATGTTGCATCAGTCCAAAACTCTGAAGTGCAACATCTCTCTATCTTCACCCTGGCATCGAATTGCCAGAAGGCATTCCCACTACTGCAGCATCAGGGGTTTCAATGTGTGCGGTATGCTAAATTCTGATCAAATTGCTGCATCGTCAACGGTTGCTGTCACTCATGTCGCCAGAAACCGCTTTGTTGCTGGAAATCAATAGCTATGATTTCATAACAATTTTTTTTAAATAATTTTTTGGAGAAGATCACAATCTCATTTGAATTTAAAGTGACAGTTACCAAACAGTACAATTTGGGTCAAAGTCTAAAAGAAGAGGTTTCAAAGAGTTATAAAAAAATATTTTGTTCTGTATTTTACCTGAAACTTCACATACACACTCTAGGGACATCAGGGACTTGTAAAAAGGGGCATAATAGGTCCTCTTTAATGGACAAGCCATGGACAGACCACATTGTACAATATTTGAAATGTTGTTTTGGTCATTCTATAATGCCTTAGCCAAAGTCCGTCTTCAAAGTGATTCTATATTATTACCTCCTAAAACTGTCTTGACCGGCTGATGTTCTCGTTTCCAAAAGCCACGCGTTCATTGCATTTCGTCTTCATCTTCTGAGATAAGTCATTTATTATATAAGTAATTACAAGTAATTTATTATATAAGAATAAAACATACAGTGGCTTCTCCTAGCATTTTGCATTTGTTGTGATATGTGGCACCAGTTTATCAGGAAGTGATGATTAATTTCTCTTTGACTCATTGGATGAAAATGGTGCTTTATTTGCAATTTTTAATGTGGTATTCCAGTTTTACCCAATTCGCATCTTTGCATGGAAACTTTGTCAATGTCAGTTAGTGCCCTTAGGGTTTATTCAGCCAAAATAAAGGAAATTGTCTCAACATTTAATTTTAACATAATTTCTCAACATGTTATTTTAAACTTAGACTCTCTTTTTTTTGAAAAGACTTTGCTATTCTTTTTTTGTCCTCCCTGAAATTAGAATGAATGAAAATTAGGGACATGCGCCTTGACAAATTCCACTAATACTTAAATGGATTTGTTGTAACCAGCTACTTTAACAAATCCAACAAAAATAGTGCAGGTAATCTATTTAAGATAGCCTACTAATGATCAAAAATTCATACTGTGAATGCCTCTGAAAAACAGGCATGCGTGTGTTTTTCTTGCCTTGCGTTTTCATCATTGCCCATTAAGCATCAGCGTTTACTTAATCAGCATAAGCCAATACAGACATTTTATTTATTTATTTATTTTAATCGACTGAATCGATCATTAGGCAGACATGACCAGTACATATAAACCTAGCTGTTATCCTGGCAACAAAAATTTGTTGGAAAAACACACAAAACACAGATAAAGCCTTGATTTTTGCTCAATATGATATTTTAAAAACAATATGATATTCTGTTGCTACAAAAAAAAGCCTTGATAAAAATACAGAGCCTCTGGCGGATGACTGATATGAGTGGAACATATAAAGGTGCACTCTAATCAATGAAATTAGAGGTATAGAGTTTACGTTTAAGTAAAATCTTTTCCTTTTCTTTGTAGAAATATACCGCATTTTGACAGCAAACCGAGCCTAATAGAAAAAGCTACATTAAAACATTAACTTTTTATCCCTGTTTTTGAACAAAGCAAATGATCTAGGTGTCAAACACTATAAGTGGGCATTTATACCGGTGACACAGAATAAATGAATGCCTCCAAGTTCTGAGGCAAAAGGAAATGTATAAATGTACCCTTCAAAATAACCTTGAATGTACTACGTTACAGAACTAGACATATGCGATATTTAATAATTCCATGTCATGATAACGAACCTGCACAATATTGATATTGTGGGCACTTCAAAATACTGTGAATATGTTTGTTTGTTTTTTTTTCATTTCTTTTAAGATTATTTGATATAGATTGTTGTGACCTTCTTGCTAAACACATTATCTCGCCTGAATGGAGTTTATAACTGATCAAATTCAGTTGTATTTTAAATTGAACTTTAACATATAACTATAATATGGCTATTTCTCACTGTTGGTTTTAATGCATTCACTAACATTTACTAATGAGACTTTAATGTAAAGTGTTAGCTATTGTACTTTATCAATCATCTTGCAATTTAATTTGTTTAAAATATTAATGTACTCTGAACACGTGTATACATAATAAACCACTACACTAAGTATTTTTCTGGTTATTGTACTGTACTTGTAAAAGTAACCCTTTTTTGCAGCTTACAGTAGGTCAATATTGTGATATTAAATATGGTACACCCTTATAAAAGCTTCAGCATTTAATCCCAAGAAGGAAATTTGATACTGGCAGAATCTTAATAGGAAGTAAGCCTTTTAGACTTTAATGAGTGCCATAAAAGTATCATCATTTGGTCAAATATGACTTGTGAATCTGACTCATGGGTGTTGTGTGCAAGTTTTGATCAAATTTGTTACATTGACAACTGTTGCTATAACATCAGAAACCTCTGTGATACTGTAAATCAATGTCTTTGGGCAGCTCTGTGATTTGTTCACTCAAAATACCCACTAGCATGAATGGGAATGGAGGATTTTAAACTTTAATAAGCACCATAAAAGTATCATAAACTGCATCGGTTATGATTTGTGTTCTATATTTCTTATATGTCTTCAAAAGTTGTACAACACACTCTCAAAAAAAAAAATGCTTAAACATTGGGTAAATGTGGTGAAACCCAACTGTTGGGTTAAAAAGTGTAATTGAAATAGAAAAAAATAACCCAACATTGAGTTTGTTCTTATTGCATGTCTGTTCTGACATGTTAGAAAGGCTCAAACGTTTTCTGTATTTAAGTCTAGTTTAAAAAATGATCATAGTTTGGCGTTCAGTACTTTGTGAGAGCTGTTCTTTTTTATTATTATTATTAATTTAGTATTTGAAAAGTTCAGATACAAAAATCTTGAATCTAAAATTTAGATCTAAAATTTGCATTTTTTTTTGCCTCCCACATTTATATTTAGTTATTTCACTTCTGAATCTGCACTCTATGTTTTATGCTATCTCATAATATTTCATAATGTTAGACTTTTTAATATTCTTGTGATTTTATCTAACTCATGCCTGTACAGCACTTAAATATAAAAATTGCTAATCAATAAACATAAATGTTGGATGACTGGCTGGCTGGCTGGCTGGCTGGCTGGTTATTCAATTTGATGGATGGATGGATGGATGGATGGATGGATGGGTGGGTGGGTGGGTGGATGGATGGATGGTTGGTTGATTGGTTGGGTGGGTAGGTGGGTGGGTGGATGGATGGTTGGTTGGTTGGTTGGTTGGTTGGTTGGGTGGGTGGGTGTGTGGATGGATGGATGGTTGGTTGGATGGATGGATGGACGGATAGACGGACGGACGGACGGACGGACGGTTGGTTGGTTGGATGGATGGATGGATGGAAGAATGGTTGGTTGGTTGGTTGGTTGGTTGGTTGGTTGGTTGGTTAGGTGATTAGATTGGTTATTTAATTTGATTGGATGGATGGATGGATGGATGGATGGATGGATGGATGGTTGGTTAGTTGGTTAGTTTATTTGATTGGTTATTTGATATGGATGGATGGATGGATGGGTGGGTGGGTGGTTGGTTGGTTGGTTGGTTGGTTGGTTGGTTGGTTGAGTTGATTGGTGATTTGATTGGATGGATGGATAGATTGATGGATGGATGGATGGATGGATATATTGATTGATTGTAGAACTAGCATTAAAGCTATATTTCTATATATTGCTGAGTGATATGTGAAATAATGATGTGTGAATGATGAATGATGTGGACACATAAATGAAATCCCTCCAAATCCATTTAAAAGTGTACCCCATAAAAGCATGAGTGGCCCCTGCAAATAATTGACTTTGAAATGATCCCATTCATTGCAATTCCATTAAAGAGAGACCAGCACCAGTCCTAAGATTTTTTTTCCATGAGAAAAAAGCAAGTAATAGGGATTCAGAACAACATGAGGGTGAATTAACAAAGATTTTTTTTTTGTTATTTACTCTAACTTCCCCTCTTCCCTGCAGCCTTTTAATGGCATACTTCTTCTAGAAAGGTTTTTAAAATGTCATTATATGTACTTCCTAAAGCGCCAGGCTGTACGTGCTCGCTGCAACATTCACTGCAGTTTCTTTTATCATAGCATTCCGAAAAGGAAGGGAAAAAATAATTGCAAATTCTTTATACTTTCTGTCCACCATAATAATTTAGAGATCCGTTGGACGCAATGTACCTGCTAGCTAAATGGCTCGAGCAAAATGGTCTTCATGCATAATAGACAGAGTTTCTCACTTTCATTCTGTAATAAGATTATGTGCAGACACGGACAGAACAGCCTACGATCACATCAAATGCTCCGTGAGCCAACTGAAAGAGAGAGAAAGAAAAAAGAAGGAGAGACACAGAGAGAAAGCTCTTCTCTAGTATAGAAGAACCAAGTGTGCCTTGCAGCTGAGACAGAGAGAAGAAGAATAAAGAATAGGGAGTGCATGTTTGAAGTCAGACAGCCTTTTCTCCACTTCAGATATTTGATGACGACAACTGGGGGAGAGCGAGAGAACGAGAGAGAATAGGAAAGGTAGAAGCGCTGAGATAAGGCACAGAAAGAGCTCCATATTAAATGAAGGAAAGTGAAATGACAGCCAAAGATCTGCAGCAGTAGGAACAAAGAGAAACGCAAGATAGACGAGTCCTGCACGGCATCAAACGCCATTGGTTGAGAGTGAATAACAAGCACGAAGGCGAGAGTCCTAGCGCACATTGAGAGAGAAATATTTCCCATGCTTATTTTCTTATACTGTAAATTGATTTTTACTTTCAGATCACTTAAAATAATTGTTTTACATCTTAGGGCAGCATCAGGAAATCAGAGTTTTGAATGTCAGATATAATCACAAATACAAGTGTGGGCTGTAAGGATGTCAAAAGTACTCTAAAGTCAATACTGAAGTGCTACATTTGCTGAAGTTTGCTGAACACTCTTTGTTTGCTTTTATGCAGCTCCTTGTGTTTAAATAAGTCGTTGTAAATGGTAGGAATTGTTACTTAAACAAAAAATTTGGTTTTAAAATGTAATACACTCAAAAACATTATTCCTGCTGCTACTTATTATATAATATTATTAAACTACTTATTTACAATACAATTTTTTGGGACCACTTAACTGGTTTACATTCAATCCACTTAAATTTGTGAAAGCAGTTTAGTTTTAACATAATCTATTTGTGTTAGGTCAAGGAATTTTGTGAAATCCAGGATGTTTGCAGTGTATGATTAGATGGCAAAGCTGAATTTTCAACATGATTACTCCAGACTTCAGTGTCACGTCATCTTTAAGAAGTCATTCGGTGGTCAATTATTTTATGAAAAGCATCATGCATTTATTACCAAGTTCGAAACAAAAACATTTATTTGAATCAGTAATGGGCTGCACGGTGTCGCAAGTGGGTAGCACAATCGCCTCACAGCAAGAAGGTCACTGGTTTGAGCCTCGGCTGGGTCAGTTGGCATTTCTGTGTGGCGTTTGCATGTTCTCTCCATAGTGTATGTGTGTGAATGAGTGTGTGTGGATGTTTTCCAGTGATGGGTTGCAGCTGGAAGGGCATCCGCTGCGTAAAACATATGCTGGATAAGTTGGTGGTTCATTCCCCTGTGGCGACCCCAGATTAATAAAGGGACTAAGCCGAAAAGAAAACGAATGAATGAATGAATGAGTAATTGTGTGACATTATGCATTAGCTTCTGTTACTATTAATCATTGTAATGTATATAATAATAAAATAAAAAGTAGTCAATGCACTTTAATCCTCTGAGGACCTCAGTCACGCTGCCGTGACCAACATCTCTTTTTTCTTATCAGTGCCAAAGACACTAAGAATATTCTGCTGATTTTGGTTACACAAATAAGTGTTACACACCATTCAAATCTGTTAGGTGTCTACTTATTTTGTGTACACTCACAATAACAACAAAAGTGTGTGCTTTTGCAAAATAAGGAAACTCAACAACGTGTGCATTCTTTCTTTTGTCTCTCCGCAAACTGTTTTTTAAAAACACGTCACTAAAATGAACTGAAACGCCGCAAAAACAAAACACACTGACATGACACATATATCTTTAGAAAGCTTGAAGTGTCTACTTTTAAATGCAGTAAGTGCATGTTGAAAACAAATATTGTTTGAGAAAATAATCCGTATTAAACCTACACTATGTCTAGTTTCTCAGTCTGAGCTCATTATTTTTACCGCGACCACTCCCACGAGGCTTTGTTATTACAATCGTCAACGTGAGAAGCGCGCAACATGTAAACTGCTCGGAAAAAACAGCGGAATCTCCACGAATACATGAGAGACATATATGAGAGACATACCTGCATAAAGCTTGGAAGGTGCACTTTGCAACTCCTTTTAAAAACAAATGTTGTCTCGCTTGATAATCCTTAGAATTCTCCCGTCAGAGCACGCATCATGCCGGCTCTTCCCGTGTCCACCATTAACACAAATGATGACGACAGCTGCCTGAACAATGGCTAGTTCACCCAAAAATGAATATTACCTCATCATTATATACCTCATGTGGTTTTAAACCTTGAGTTTCTTTCTTCCAAAAACAATGATTTGGAAGAATACTGTTTGCTGGTAGGAAACAAATACTATGGAAGTCAATGAGTCTCAGCAACCAGCATTTTTTTCTAAATATCTTCTTTTGTGTTTAACAGAAGAAAGAAAATCAAATAGGTTTTGAGTAAGTGAATAGTGAGAAAATGGGGACCAAATTTTCATTTTTTGAATGAACTATCCCTTTAAGGTTGTTAGTACATTAACCACATGGATGATTGGTGAAGTGTCCACAGGGCACGGTGCAAAATTCTTTCATAATCGTCTTTGTAGCCAGGCTCTGATATCAGTGTATGCACAATCTAATGCTGGATTCACACATACTGCATAAACAGCAACATTTTGTTTTGCACTATAGAAATACACACTTGCTGAGTGTGGCCCAGGGTTGCGTTCCATTCACTGAAATGAAAAGGCATTGCTCAGGAATGTGAGATTCCTCTAGAGCACTTTCACTTTGCAGCTTCTGGCACACATGTAAAGGGCAGCAAAGTCTGGATGAGTGAGTCTTTTAGCTTTATTGTTATTTCACTGTAAAAAATATATATCTTAATTAACAGTTTCGGTATTTTGTGATTCACAAGTGTTTTCTGTTTATTTACAGTTGTGAGTTGCATTATGGGAGCTTGATCTCTGCTCTGTCGACAGTTTAACAAAGTGGCTTTTATTGACATTTTAGTAGTTTGAAATAATATAATGTATAAGAAATAATATATAGAGAAATAAGTCTGTAAAATAACAGGAAATGTACTGGCTGGCAGTTTATTACAAAGTTTACGTACCATAATAAACAACACCAACCCAGACAATATATCACTTTAACTATTAAAAAAGCTAATAAATGTCACTTTTTCCATGTTAAAAGTTGTTGAAGGAAAAATCAAGGTCCCATAATGTAATTCAAAACATAAATAAACAGAGGAAAAAAATAAATAAATTACAAAATACCAAAAAACTGCTAAATTACTGATATTTTGTACAGTGTAGTTAGATGTTTGTTGGAAACAAGACCTTGAAAAAACATAATTTACTTTTAATTTTGCATGGGAAAAAAAACTGAAGATTATGTTATTAATTAAACATAAGTGAATGAGCTGAGGGCAAATAACTTAAAGATAATCTGCACTTCTTTGTTGGCTATAAAGTCTGAAGCTGTTAAGCAGATGTCAGTAATTAGTTTGACCTTGTAGTTATATGATTACTAGCTATGTTTTGCTTAAATATAAGTCTTTGTTAAATTTACTTTTTTGCATATTCTCCCTGTGTTGGCGTGGGTTTCCTCCGGGTGCTCCGGTTTCCCCCACAAGTCGAAAGACATTAGCTATAGGTGAATTGGGTAAGCTAAATTCTCCATAGTGTATGTGTGAATGTCCTGGTCCTCCAGGTTGGGGGTTGAGCTTTAAAATTAGATATTATGAGGCTAAATATCAAGTTCAATATAAACGGCCCTGGGAGTAAGTAAGTAAGAAAGACCACAAAACCTTATGTTGCACATGGGTCAAAATTTCTTAAAATATTATTTTATGCCAAACATCATTATAATATGAATTAAATATCATGTTCTGTGAAGATATTTAGTAAATTTACTATTGTAAATATATCCCAAAAAGTTATTATTAGTAATTATTAGTAATATGCATTTCTAAGAATTTAATTTGGGTGTTTTTCTCAATGTTTATTCTATTGAATTTTTTTGTTGCATTTTCATATTCAAGATTTGATCTTTCTCGGCCAAATATTGTCTTATCATAAAGCTTATCTATTCATCTTTGAGATTATGTGTAAATTTCAATTTTAAAACATTTCTTGGTCCAGAGTCACATACCAATAGAGAAACAAATAGTCTTAATCTGCCTATGTTCATGGTCTCGATGATGTCTTAACTTGTTAAACACAGTTGGTCTGTGCTGAGAGAATGTAGTTCAGTGAGCACCGCATCATGTTTGCTGTTTGGCAGACCTGCTGTTTTCTGTTATATAATAAATATTAATTAAACAACAATATTGGCAGGATTGAGAAAAACACTTAGTGTTCTTAATTTGCTTCATTGTTCATTATCACTGATTGTTTACATGAATAATTGCCTGAAAAACACACAGCACCATTTATTTAATTGAAACCATAGCCTTTAAGCATTTCTCATCGCATTATTTTGTATTATATTAAACTCAATAAAGGCAGGTGTTCGATAGAAACTTAGTTTCACTGCTGGCATCAAGAATTGTGACATTTTCAATGATATTTCTATTGACTCACACACTTAGGTTTTGTGACATCCTGTGTGAGGAGGGATTTTTGTGTTTTATTTGGGAAAGTGGAAATTCTTCTTCCAATAAATACTAGACTAAACCACTTATGACCAAATATCACATTATTCTGCACAAAAACTTTCAACAGTTCAACAATACCTTTGTTGACAGCAAAGTTAAATTAATGTTGAGTCACATTGATTTTAATGGCACGTCCTCTAGATTCCACCATCAGTGCCGTTTGCAATTGACCACCGCTTTTAATC
Source organism: Danio choprae (assembly GCA_903798125.1). NCBI lineage: Eukaryota > Metazoa > Chordata > Actinopteri > Cypriniformes > Danionidae > Danio > Danio choprae. The sequence goes on from CAIGQW010053352.1 coordinate 1,565,297, forward strand.
AACTAGTGCAGTCGATTTTCACTCGGATAATTTATCTCACCATTAGCCAAACACTGGGGCTCAAGAAAATAGGGATATTTCTAATACACAGATTCCATGGATCAAGTAGACTCTCTCCACAGTTATCAAGCATATTGGCGTCTACGTACACTCAAAAAAGGATGTTTGCTGTTTGTTCAAACTACTCATTTAAAATCATTTGATACAACAAAATTCTTAATTGTTTTATGTTAAATCCACTTAAATTTGTAAAAACTAATAAGTTAACCTAATTCCTTCATGCTGTCCCAATACAAATCGATTGTTTGAAATTGTTTACAGTGTAGGATATGTTCATACTGGGCAGCTTTGGTTTGATTCAAAAATAAAATAGCTCTTATTTGATCTGTATTAACGTGTTTCTGTTAGTCTAATTACAAATGAACAACACTAGGTACGTTTTGAGCTTGTTCGCTTTCACATTCGATTGGATTTCTGTTGAATAGTAGTCATGCATGTGGTCAAATGCGTTCAGACAGTGGCAAAAGACCACCTATTCTACAGGGCACCCTGCTAAATTGCGCTGGCCAGATGGATTTATACTTTGCCACTGATAATCAAAAGTCTGTATTGTGCATATATATTACATTTTTGGTATATATTATTTTCTGAGATATAATTTAGCTGGGCAGTATGATGCTATATATCATTACCACAAAAAAAAACTGTCAACTGTAAGAGATTTTTTTTTTTTTAATTTCAGGTATACTGACATGTAAATAAGAGGGCATTGCTAGGTCAATCTGAGGTGAAGTTTTACTAAAACTTTACGCATTACTGGCTCGAAACTGCAGTTATCAAACTGTCAAAAAAAGTTACTTATATCTAAGAACAAAGCATCAATTAGGGTCATACAAGTCTGAATCTGTAAATTAAAACTTACAAACAGAAAAATTCAGCTCAGTCAAAAGGAGTTTGAAAATATCTGCAAAAATCCAATATTTTGCATCCTTACTATATAAGGTCCAAATAAAACAACAGAAATGTGAAATCCTTTTCATTTCTGAACTGTTCAAGTTTATTTATTAAACCATTTTTTAGATTTTCTGAAATATTTACCTACATTGTAAAAAGAATTGCTGTGCGATTTTGATTGCCAGTAATACTGTAAAATGTACAAGTGCATTGCAAATTAACAATAACTACAGCACAGTTGTATTTGTTTATTTACAGTGCACTTGTACATTTTGCCAGTAATACTATAAAAATTGCCAGCAATATTGTAAAATTTACAAGTGCACTGTAAATTAACAATTACAATTGTGCTGTAAAACTACAGTAAATGGTAAACTGGGCTCTAAAACTGCTCAATTTTACAGCAAATCTTTGCAGTGTCTTTATATCATTAAATATATTGTTACCACTAGAATAAAATTACTCATAGCATGAAATATCATTTTGGTAATACTGTAAACCAATAAGATACATTTTTGGGAATGTTTCATTTCCTGGATAAAGTCATCAGTGTGCTGTAAATGTTATTCTATTCAAAGCAACATACAGGGACACAATTTCAGCCACCAAAAATGTTGATGATGTTTTTGTTGCATGATCTATCGTTTTGTGATGATGATAAATTTCTGATGCTTTGCGGCAATGAATCTGTTCAAAAGGATGGCCAATATAGTTATATCCAATGTTCTAAAATATTTGTTAGAATCATTTGAATAAAGACGCAATTTTTATAAATGTTAAAACTTTAAATGATTATCAATTCTGTATTAGGAAGTTATTTGAAAATAAATTGTTGATTTTCTATTAACTTTACTCAATGCAAAGAGTATTCATGAAATGTGTTTAATTGCCAAAAAAGTATTAAAGCATTTTTAATTTGTGCAAGCTTATTTCACAGTACCTTTAAGACTGAAAGTACACCTGTACAGTACACCTGAGAAAGGTTAGACAATTCATTTAAATGCCACACTGCAAAAAAGATTCTTGCTGCTTTTTTGCCATTTTTACATTGAATCAAATTAACTTTTCTCAACTTACATTAATCAATCTGACTAAAAACATTAAATTAAACTTTATACAACTTAAGATTAGTTTAAACCTGATTAACTTAATAAAGTAAGTTAAAGCAACATACAAATATTTGTTTTTTGTTCAATTTCCTACAGTGCAGGTGTAAATGGGAATGTTCGATACATGCATCACAGTTGCAGTCTCCTTTTAGCAGATGAGTGATCTGAAAGGTTGCAGGGTTTATATAATGAGAAATGGAAAAAATTAACTATACAAAGTGTGTGTTGCGTGAATTTGACTCAAAATTTAAGTCCTGACCAAAGCCTTCTCACACCTATAATTGGGTTCAGAAGCAAAGAAGTCCTCCAATATCCACTATAAACTCCCTTTCACCTTTCTATGAAGCACATATACAGCAAATGCTGTATTTTCCACTTTATTCACTCACATTTCTCTCTCTTAAAAAGGGTATCCACATAGCAAAATTTCTCTGGCCCAGCTCTGGCCCACAAAATCAGCTTTTGCTTGGCCCAGATGCCGCCATGAATTACAGTACATGGCTGGACCAAATCTGGCTTCTAGACAAGGGCTAAACATGGACCATATCTGGGCCAAGTCTCAGCCGTTAATTCTCGAAGCGACCTGATTGGTAGATTTTTTTGTTCTTTACTCAAAAATAATTCAAATATATTTTAAATGTGGGTCAAGATAGGCCAAACTTATGTGGCCCACATATCAGTTTTTTAACATCCTGGCCAAATACTACATTTGACTTGCCCCTGTCTTGTGTGCTGCCTTAAAAACGCTGTCACCTCTTCCAAACCCAGGCCATGTTTGGCCCACATGGTGTATGCCAGTGCCGGATGAATGCCTGCTGTGCCAGCTTTATACCAAATCTGGGCCAGAATTCATTGCTAACTGGATAGTGAATGCTGTCACACTGACAAGTCTAATACATTCAGATAGAACCAATCATACTTCATTGGTGGGGGAAAAAAAACATCACTATAACCTAAAAATCATTATGAACATTGTTGTCGATGGAATCATGAGGTTTTGAAAGCGTTATAGATACTGCTGTCTTTGGTGTTTGCTCTCTCTCGTACATAAAATGTTTTTAATTCATTGTTTTTTAAATCTGTCTTAACACATAGTGCCAAGAATTAAGAGTCATCACATACATTTAGAGTGTGTGAGTGCTTGTGTGGCTTTTCCATTTGTGTGTGTGTGTGTGTGTGTGTGTGTG